>JAJQKJ010001210.1:0-51806 GCA_029574335.1 Rana kukunoris
TCTCTCACTCATCGTTTCTGGTCCTGTTCGTTTATATCCTCCTGTTGGGAACAAGTGTTGGCATATATATTCAAGATCACGTTACTAAACTTACCCAAGGACCCTCTGCTTCTTACTTTTGGTTATTGGGACCCCTGCTGCTACAATGGTCCCGGCTGACAGGCCTCTCTATATCCGACCCACGACCACTGCTACTGTCAACAAAGACTGGCCTCTGATTTGCCTCCTCGTCGCACGCAGGGCTATCCTGAAAAATTGGTCCTCTACAAACTGCCCTTCTGTGTACTCAGATACAGCGAGAGCTCGTCCTTCACCTCCTCCTTTATAAAGAACGTTCCACCACGGACTTCAACCGCGATTCCTCCAAGTCTCGGTTTCTGTCAACATGGGACCCTTCATGCAATCTACTCTCTCTCCAGAGGAACGCTCCAACTTTGAACATTTCACTTTCTCCTACTTCAAATCCCCCCCGCCATCTATACCTAGAAGCAATGGTCCCTCATAATGCCACGATGGTCCCATCGCTATGCTATGGTATCTCACGGCTGGAAATTTTTTGTTTTGTCTCCTCCCTCTTACCTCTCTTCTTGTGCTGTGCAATCCCTCAGTGCCCCCACCAGGAGGGTATCTTCTACAAAGCGCTATAGGTTATCTTCTTTGTCACTCCTACAGATTCCTAAGACCATACCAGATTTTAAGATCTATCCAGTTTCACCTGAATGTTGTTGGCGACTAACTGTATGATAGTATTTGTTTTCTTTCGCTTGTTTCCCCTTTTACGCCCACCTGCAGGTCTTAATGTATATCTTTGCATTGTTACCCTGTGCACTGGCAACTTTTACCACTATGATGTATGTATTTTACCTGTACCATGTCGCTTACATCCGCTACTGACCCTCCTGCTCTGTTACTGTTTTTTGTTTATTTTTCTTTACTTTCCGTTGTATAACCTTTTAAAATTCAATAAAAATTATTAAAAAATTAAAATAATAAATTCATGTGGGGTGGGTAGTCCAATATTTTCCTCCTATTCTGTGTCCCATGTAGATAGTCAAATATGCATATAGTTGGTGTGTTTCTCTGTGGTGTATTCATATTGTTGTCAAGTTGTCACCACTTAGTGATATCCCATCACCGATAAAAATGGCCACTCTCACCAGATGTCGTATTAACCAGAGCCTTTGGTTCATTACTCAGGATAACCACTTCTATGTTAGGGTATTCCGCCTGCTGCCTGGTGCCTTAAATGTGGAATGGGGTATCACCTGGAATGGCGTGGAATGGGGTATCACCTTTGGTTCATTACTCAGGATAACCACTCCTCCGACCCGTCTTTCTTCTTTAATTGCAGCACACCCACCATTAAATTAATCATTTAAATTCCATTTGCGCCAACCACATTCACACAATTAAACGAATTAACATAACTGAAGAATGTCATAATAGTCAGCTTTATTCATTCATGTAAAACCTTTATCCCAAAAAGAAAAACGCATTGTAGCTTTTACTGCTTAAAATTTATTATCTGGGGTTTGGTTTCAATTTGTTAGTCAAGTCCATCTAAATGTATTAGGGCATCTACCGTAACACTACCCTCTCCCCCAAATTGACAATGCTGCTGTCCAAGAGTGTCTCTGTTGCTCCACCATACAGTTGGACCACCTAAGACAAGAAGTGTGTTACTGGCCAAATCACCAGCTGATAATTAAAAAAAAAGGCTAGAGAAACGAATGCAGCCACCAAATATAAGGATTTTTGTTTTTGGGTTTATATACACTTCAGGATACCTGTTTTGTTTTCCTGTTTGTGTCTTGACAAGGAGAATTTACTTCACTTCTTGTCCCAAAGACACTGCAGAAAGAAATCATTCCAAAAGTGAGGGGAAATCATCTCTTTGTTGTCACCAGAAGGTTTTACTGTGATAACATATCCTATGAACCTATTTTAACAATCTTGCTTTAAAGCAGACCTTCAGTCATTTTTTCAGCTTTCCATCTAATAAATCTTCTGCCCTTGGTGTTTTAACTTTGGATAGTAAAACATTTTTTTCTGCCAGTAAATACCTTATACAGCCCACTTCCTGTGCATTGTCTGTAAACAGCCTAGGCTTATGACATCACGCACAGCTCTCTTTCTCTCTCTCTTGTGAGAGTTTGTCAGGAAGGGAGGAGGATTAGTCATAAGAGCTGGAGGTGAGCATCTGTGGGTCTGTGTAAATCCAGGAAGTGAACAGGAGGCAGCTTCAGCTGCCCACAGCTAAAATGGTTGCAGCCAGACTTAGTAGAGGGAGATTTCTGCAGAATATTTGGCAAGTACAGAATTACAGTATAGATAAATTAATATGCAAAGTGGTATTAGGGAAACCTCAGAATGGCAAAGATGTTTGTATTACAAATTATGTAAGCAAACTGCAGTTCCTCTTTAACCTCCCTGGCGGTATGATTCTGTCTGGAATTACGTACAAAGCGGTACAATTATTTGCATGGAAATTTGGCATTTTATACTGTAGGCATGCAATTCTTAGGAATAACTCACTTAAAATCTGTCCAAACAAGATCATCCGGGTATGATAAAGTTGAAAAAACAAAATCATAATTTTTTATATAATAAAAAACTATAAATAATTATAACAAATTATAATGTAATTATAATAAAAAATATTCAATAATGTAATCAACTCAAAAACACTGAAATTTGCTCAGTTGCAGAATTGTCGCTGTCATTATTTTATTTTTTTATGAGAATTTCCCCACAAATCGCTATCGCTCAATTCTGCAAGTGATTTAAATTTTATTATCGCTGTTTCTAGCTGATCTAAAACCATTTTTGACATAAAGGGACACTTTTGGTTGCTATGGGCAATTTACAGTTTCCAGGCAGAAAGAACACTTTTTTTTTATAAAAGAACATGTAGGACACTGGACAGACCACTAGGGACATGGGGGGTGTGTATTTTTTACATACAGTACTGTAATCTATAAGATTACAGTATACTGTATGTAAAGTGTTTGTTTACTTTTTTGAATTTGGCGCCGTTCTCCGCTTCCGTGCGTCGTAACGTCGCAGGAAACGGAGATCGGCGGCACACGGGGACGCTGTGTGAATCAAGCGAAGCACCCGCTCGCTCACACAGCGGGGATGCATCGCTGGATCCAGGAAAAAGGTAAGCCAGCGCGCGCTGCAGGCTCTGCATGGCTACCCCGAGCGTGACTCGGGGATACCGTTCTTAGCAGAAAAAACCACCCCGAGTCACGCTCGGGGATACCGCCAGGGAGGTTAAAGCTTACATTGTTGGTAATTTGCCTACTAATGAAGGGAAGCAGAAAGTAGAAATGCGACTAAATATCTTTAAAGCAAAAAGCATTTAGCTTGGGAACTGTTTTAATACTGGGATTTTGTATTCTGGAGTTATTAAGGAAAGACTGATTTAAAAAAAAAAAAAAGTCTCCATTCATCAGAATTACATGAAGCACGTTTCAGCACCCACCTATCCGTTTCAGCATTGAAATCATAAAACTTTTGTAGTGGTGGTAATCAAATACAAATAATCGAATTCTCTTGCTTATTGAAATGCAGATTTATTTTATGTTCTGCAGAGAACTACACAATTCAGGATGCCAAGCAACCATTTGTCATGAATTATACAATTTTCTGCAATGAATTAACATTTTTTGTATATGTGCAGCGGAATAAAAATTAGGTTGTTCATTCAGATTTGCAAATTAATTTTCTCATCATTACTTTTATAGTCCCAGCAGTCTATAGTGAGTCAGTAGAGTAAGCAACTGCTTTGAAAAAAGCAAACCTAAAAGAATACTTAAGTACCTAGGCTGGTAGAATTTGCATGGTTGTTAGTCACAATTGTTAACATCTAATAATAATAATGCAAGTCTTATATAGCGCTGTCTTACCCTAACTTGCCAGGCATGCTTCTCAAGCCACAGCCGAAGCTTTAGCTCATCGGGTCTCGAGGCGCTTATATAGTAACATAGTCACTATTACCCAACACAGTGGTACTCATTTTACCGACCTCGGAAGGATGGAAGGCTGAGTGGACCCCGCCGGGATCGAACCTGCGACCCTGAGGGTTTAGATGATCACAGATTGCTGCAACAGAGCATTAGCCCGCTGAGCCATCTTACCGACCTGCAACACTAGCATCCTAAATTTTTTTCCTTTCCACTGTTAATCTGCTCTCTTATAATCATGGATTTTTCATCCTTCTAATGCCACGCACACACGATTGGTTCATCCAATGATAACGGACCAATGAAGCTGACTTTCATCAGTCTTGCCTACACACCATCAGTTAAAAATCTGTTCATGTCAGAACGCGGTGACGTAAAACACTACGATGTGCTGAGAAAAATGAAGTTCAATGCTTCTGAGCATGAGTCGACTTGATTCTGAGGATGCGTGGATTTTTAACCGATGGACTTGTCCACAGACGATCATTTTTTTTCCTATCGGTTTTTTAACCATCAGATACATTTTAAAACAGGTTCTAAGTTTTTTCACAGATAGGAAAAAAAAACGATGGGGCCCACACACGATCGGTTTGTTCGATGAAAACAGTCCATTGGACCGTTTTCATCAGACGAACTGATCGTGTGTACTCGGCATAAGTGTTCATTGTTAGTTTAGAAGCTTTAATTCAATTGACTTCTTCAGATTTGTAGAAGAGCTTTAGCCCTATATCATCTTATTTCTGGTATTTTTTCTGGAAGTGGAAGTGTGATTTAATTGGAAAATTGATCTTATGTATATTATAATTGCAGTTAAACTTTTAAGTAGCATTTTTATATGCCCACAATATAATGACATAGAAAAATAAATCTGCTGACTTGTTTTGAAATGTAAGCTCCCTCCGGTTCTGGATTGAGGCTCATAAATGTGCCTTCTTCAAATGTTCTACTACTATAGCTTCTACATCTAAGTCTGTTATATACAGTAGTTTATCCTTCTCTGTTTTTAAAGTCTTGGTCATTTGAGCTGTTTCATCGAAGTTTAAGGTACTGGCTATAATGAACTGATTTAATTAAAGATGAGGATAAGGAATAGATGATTGTAAAAGGCTCTTTGCGGCTGTCTTTTTAAATAAGTGTATGTTTATTAAAGCAGAACTTCACCCAAGCTCCGCCCTTTCTCCTTCTCCTGCAGTTTTCTGGGACACATCACAGGTCCCAGAAGACTACAGGACCATTCACAAGGCTCAGCTTGGCTCGCACATGTACCGTAGGAAACCAGGTGTGAAGCCATAAGGCTTTACTGCTTGTTTCCCTTACTTGAGATACCAGCACCTGCACCCAAAGCCGATTGACAGCACTGGATCCCTGGACAGGTAAGTGGCCTTATATTGAAAGTCAGCAGCTACAGCAATTGTAGGGGGGAGCCCGAAGCTCCTCTTTAAAAAAAAAATCATAATTGATATAGAGAACCAGATCTGAAAATGAGATCCTTTTTCTACCAAAAATTTGCATTGAAACGCTAATTTTTAACTTAGTTATAAACTCGTTCAGTAGTGATTCTTTACTCGTCCATATGACAAGGATGTCATCAATATACTTGCGTCACATAGCATAGATATATTGACTAGTTCATGTCAGAAATAACCCCCGAGACACAGATTGGCATCCCAAAGCACCTTTCCAGTGTATGCCCACATCACTCGTGCTGTATGTCTGTGATGTCATCACCTCTGCAGATGTGTGATGCAGGTATTTGGTGGAAGATAGAAGAAGAAAGGGGCCGCTGAGCCCTTTTTTTTTCTCCTTAGCACACCACTGGAAACACCACCATTATGTTCTGTCCACATTCCCGCAGTCTGGATGTAAGTCTGCATTTTCTGGTTTATATTGGATCTGGGGGGGGTCAATTTTTTTCCTTGCTGTGCTTTATGGAATTTTTTTTTTCAACTTCAGATGAGGTTTGTATAGTATATTGTCATGGTGTATTTGGATTGATAGTAACATGTATGACAAACATCTAAAAAAAAATCTTATGTAATAATAAGATGCAGGTTCAAACAACTTAGGTGTATAGAGTGTTTCACATTCTTTGCTGAATATCATCAGTAGATTTATTATACAGGACTATGCGTATGCTTGGATCTGCCTTTTCTCTCTTTATTAACAGTACTTTTTATTAACAGTAACAGTTTTTGTTTATTAACATTAACAGTATTTTTTTATTAACATTAACAGTATTTTTGGTGACATATATCAAATAAAGCAAGAACACATTTCATCAGTAAATTTGATGAATATAATATTAATCCTCACCTCACACCTCAATATTCACTGATATATAATTACTTTATTTTCATATTTGCATATCCTTTGTTTGAAGGATTTAGTACGCAAAAAGTACTAATGGTAGCCATTCCCACTCCTTCACTAGTTTGGGCACAGATTTAATCTAGCAGTCCTTTTTGGACAGTTTTTTGCCTTTTTGCTTCTATAAAATTAAAAAATTAAAATCGAGTGGTTAACCACTTAAGCCCCGGACCATTTTGTTGCTAAAGGACCAGGCCCCTTCTTGCGATTCGGCACTGCGTTGCTTTAACTGAAAACTGCGCGGTCTTGCGACGTGGCTCCCAAACAACATTGGCGTCCTCTTTTTCCCACAAATAGAGCTTTCTTTTGGTGGTATTTGATCACCTCTGCGGTTTTTATTTTTTGCACAATAAACAAAAATAGAGCGGCAATTTTTTTAAAAATTCAATATTTTTTACTTTTTGCCATATTAAATAACCCCAAAAAAACATAAACATTTTTTTTCCTCAGTTTAGGCCGATACGTATTCTTCTACATATTTTTGGTAAAAAAAATCGCAATAAGCGTTCATTGATTGGTTTGCGCAAAAGCTAGAGCGTCTACAAAATAAGGGATAGTTTTATGGCATTTTTATTATTTATTTTTTACTAGTAATGGCGGTGATCAGCTATTTTTATTGTGACTGCGACATTATGGCGGACACTTCGGACACTTTTGACACTATTTTGGGACCATTGTCATTTTTACAGCGAACAGTGCTATAAAAATGCACTGATTACTGTGAAAATGCCACTGGCAGTGAAGGGGTTAACCTGTAGGAGGCGCTGAAGGGGTTAAGTGTAACCTAATATGTGATTCTTACTGTGTGGGGGCATGGCTTGGCGTGTGATGTCAGTGATCGTCGTTCCTTATGACAGGGAACAGACGATCAGTGACAGTCTCACTAGGAAGCACAGGGAGAGGTTTGTTTAGGCTCATAAAAGTGAAAAATGAATCTGCGCAATAGGACCAAATATTGCCTGTGAGTGAGTATAGAGTTTTTACACCCTTAATTAATTAATTTAAGCAGCTGCCCCTACCTGATTTATTTCACCTATTTGCGATAATGATTTGAGAGAGGATGGAAGTAGGAATGGCGCTAGCTTTTAAAGTGCAGTGCTGATGTGGTAAATAGTGTTACAGGTGCCTGTACTTAATAGTGAAAAACACAGTGACATATAATCAAATACAGGTAAATTGGTGCATTTTAATAAAACCTAATTTTGAAATCCTAGTACGGAAAGTAAAGGAAAATGCTGGTGATATCCAAAATGTGTGTGTAAATATCAATGCGATTAAGTGAAAATACATGAATTAGATTGCTGAGCAGCTGCGATAAAAATGCAGTTCCAAGTGATCCAAAAAAATAATATAATAAAATAGTGCACCTTAATAAAATCCTTGTGCTACAAAGGCTAGTGATATCCACTCCAAAGGTGTTAGAAATGACAAAGAAAACATTAATTAAGTGCCAATAATTGTAAATACATTAAATAAATAAAAATAAAAATTAGAAAAAGTGCTTCATGCTTTTGTGAACGTCTAGTTCTATGCTTCACACTGGTTCACTCCAATCTGTGCTCCTATATGGACCGCACTCACCTGTATTTGATTATATGGCACTGCGTTTTTCACTATTAAGTACAGGCGCCTGTAACACTTGTTTACACTCAGCTCTCCCCATTCTTCAGCTGATCGGGTCCGCGGGTCCCGCGGGCACGAAGCTCAGGACCGGACAGCGGCACGTACTTAAAGGGGGCATACCTGTACGTCCATATGCCCAGCCGTGCCATTCTGCTGACGTATTCAGTCGTGCGACGGTCCTTTAGCTGTTAAATATGGCATTCTACCCATTGACCAAAAAATATAAAGAGCATTCTTCAAATGAATCATTATTGTAAGGGGGCATTCTTTGTAGCACTGACCGATAATGTAAGAAACAACGGCCCAGATTCAGAGAGAATTAGATTATCGTAGAGTATGAGAAATACACTACGCCGCCGTTTTTTACCTGGCTCTACGTGGAATCCAGGTAGATTTTGTCCAGTAAACGACAGCGGCGTAGTGTATTTCTCCCGTCGCAATCCATCTGCGCGAGTAGGGGGCGTGAAGAATTTAAAATAGGCGCGTTCCCGCGGCGATCGAACTGCGCATGCTCCTTTCGCAAATTTCCCGCCGTGCATTGCGCAAAATCACGTCGTTACGTCGTAGTAGCGTCGTTTACGTACATTCCTATTCCCGAACGAGTTACGTTAAAAAAAAAATAATAATTTCAAATCGACGCGGGAACGACGGCCATACTTTACATGGGTTACGCACTGTTAGACCAGCAAAAAGCTCCTCTAACATTACGTAGCCAAAAAATGACGTAGGCGATTGCGAGGGACACTCGTACCTTCGTGGATCGCTGTAAAAACTAATTTGCATACCCCGACGGTGAAAACGACGCGGACTCCACCCAGCGGCCGCAAAAATACCGCAACGTAGATCCGAGGGCTTACGAGGACGTAAGCCTCTCGGATCGAAGCCCGAAGCCGCCGTATCATGGTTTGAGGATTCAAACTAGTGATACGGCACGCGAAATTTGAAATTACTCCTGTCTAACACCAGTTAGACAGGCGTAATCGCTCTATGAATCTGGGCCAACATCTCCACTGATCACCAATGTAAGAGAGAACTACACTGCCCACGAATGTAAGTGTGCACTTTTACATTGACAAGCTATGCACCTAGGAACCTCTCCCCTGACCACCAATGTAAGGGGACACTATGATTTTCTGTGTGCGTCTCTTTTTATCCATGATAATTATTCATCTAATTTAAAGATTATTACTGTAAATAATTTTGTATATATAAGAGAGGATGCTAAAAAACGATATTCTGCCCTGGAAGTCAAATACATCACCTGCATTGGCATTTGGGTCCACGGGTCCCGCGGGTGCGGTCACGGAGCTCAGGACCGGATCAAAAGCATGCCGCCGGCGGCGCGCATGCGACCCACAGCTGGGATCTTAAAGGGGATGTACCTGTACGCCCTTGTGCCCAGCCGTGCCATTCTGTCGACGTATATCGTCATGCGGCAGTTAATAAATACCACCCAAAGAAAGCTTTATCTGTCTCCAAAAACAATATTAGTTAATTTGGGTACAATGTGGCGTGACCACGTAATTGTCAGCCAAATGGAGACAGTGCAGAAACATTTCCTGTACTGGGGTGGTACAGAACACTAGCTGGCATCATATAGTTTACAGGTCTTTATAGAATCCTCCTTCTTATTATGGTAACTGACCTTTTACCTCTTCTTATTAGGCATGTGCAAAAGTGAAAAATTCGTTTCGTTTCGTTTCGTTTCAATTCGTCATTTAATACATTTCGTTAAGTTAGGTTCGTTACATGTGTTGAATTCGTTTTCGGAATTCGTTCGTTTTCGACCGAATTTCGAAAAATCCGGTCGAAATCTAAAATATTTCGACCGTTTTTTGAATTCGTTCGTTTTCGACCGAATTTCGAAAAAAAAAACGGTCGAAATCGAAAATATTTCAACCAGATTAGAAAACAAATAGTCTCTTTTCGAATAGAATTTTTTTCGAATTAAATTCGAAAATATTTTTTTTTTTTTTTTTTTTTTTTTATTTTTTTTTCGAATTCCGATCGAATTTAGTCCGCGGGTATTCGAATCGGAATTCGAAAAAAATTTTTTTCGAAATTCGGTCGAAAACGAACGAATTCCGAAAACGGTCGAAATTTTTCGCTAATATAGCAATTCGGGAATTCGTATGCATCTGAATGTCCGAATAATGGAAAATTCGTCCGAATTTCGATTCGGAACGAAACGAAATGCACATGCCTACTTCTTATTCCTTGTTACCTTTCTCGTCTTTAATGATCTTTTTTAACTACTTTGTGGTAGGCACTACCCTTCTATAATGCCGCGTACACACGATCACTTTATGTGATGAAAAAAAACAATGTTTTCTGTGAAGTAAAAAACAACGTTTTTGAAACTTCAATTTTCAAAGACGATGTTGCCTACACACCATCGTTTTTTCACAATGCTCTAGCAAAGCGAGGTTACGTTCACCACTCTTTTCCATTGAAGCTCGCTTCCTAACTAGCTTTTGGGCATGCGCGGGTTGGTTTTTTGCTACACACAGTGATTTTTTGTGAAACAAAAAACGACGTTTTGAAAAACGACACAAAAAATTGAAGCATGCTTCAATTTTTTTTGTCGTTTTTTACAATACATAAAACAACGTTTTCCCCTACACACGGTCAATGAAATTGACGTTTTTTTTTTTCATCACATAAAGTGATCATGTGTACGCGGCATTAGGCTTTAAGTACATAGTCCAGTGATATAAATGACATGACACAGATAGATATTGTGAGGCATTAGCTCGGTAGCGGGTGTGTGTGACCCCCTGGATGGGTTCACTACATGCTGAACTGTACAAAAAGGCAGTTGAGGATGGTTGAAAACAAATAATATGGTTTATTTTTCCATATTGCTGGATACAAGTGCAAGCATCAAAACAGCATAAACAAAACAAAACATAAAATAAACTCTTGCCACTTGGCTCTTTGTTCTTTGATAAAAATATCCATCAGCACCTCACCTCTTCAGTAGAGTTTGTGACTGCTCCTTCACTCACACAGCCTCAGGATGCAGCAATCAGTCGTTATCCTTAGGCTGTCTTTATAGGGGCTTTAATTGCTTAATTCTGAACAGCTGAAACCTTTTAATGCCCCAAACCTCTCTGGCCATCTCTGCAGCCGACGCCTAATAGTAATTGGTGTATTGTCTAAACAAGGCAGAAATATATCTCCCGTCTGTGACAACACACACAGATTTACCTGACTTTCTGTCACATACCCCCCCTCTTGTTTCAACCCTAGGGTTGGGACACAGGTTGCCAGGCACGTATGCACTCGGGACAAACCATCTGCATTCCCCATTTTAATACCGGGGCGATGCGTTATGACAAAACTAAATTCCTGAAGGGCCAGGAACCACCTATTTATTCTCCTATTGGTCTTAAAATTTTGGCTAAGGTACACAAGAGGGTGTTCCTTGCTCTGTAATATACTCATTTTCAGTTGTAAACCATGCAAAACCTTAATTGGTTTTTCAATGGACACAAAGGTTTACCTCGATAGCTCAATCCCTGAAGAACTCAGCGAGTCATAACCAATACCAAGAGCTGATAACACTGTGCTCTGCAATGGATCATCCATGTGGATGCCTTCTTCAGATGTAAACACACTCTGGGCCAGATTCTCATATATTTTCGGCGGCGTAGCGCAAGCCATTTACACTACGCCGCCGCTGCGTACTAGAGCAAGTGCTTTATTCTCAAAGCACTTGCTCCGTAGTTTTCGCCGGCGTCTCGTAAATCGCCAAGCGTAAACCCGCGCAATTCAAATGGGGCGGCTTGTATTTAAATTAAGCGCGCCCCCGCGTCGAAAGAACTGCGCATGCGCCAGCCGGGGAAAAAGCCCAGTGCGCATGCTCCAAAGGACGTCACATTTTCTCTATGTAAACGACGTAATCGCAGCGTACGCCAGCCCCATTGAGAATCGACGTACGCAAACGACGTAAACGACGCACAACACGACGCGGTCCCGAGGCCATACTTAACATGGCATCCGACGGTACTTCGTAAGGTTACTCCACATCGAAGCTGGGGTAACCTTACGCGGACGAAAACGACGTACGCGACGACGGGGCGGCGTAATAGCGTTCGGGAATCGCCGTACTAGCCTCATTTGCATATGCAAATGAAAAAACAACGTGAAGGCCACCTAGTGGCCGGAGTTGTCATTACACCTACGATCCGAAAGTGTAATGCTTTTACACTTGTCGGATGTAGAAGCGTATCTATGCAAAAGTGATGCTAAGCATCACTCGCATAGATACGAGGACAAAAAAAAGGCGATACGACGGGGTATCTGAGATACTCCGTCGTAACGCCTCTGAGAATCTGGCCCTAAGACTGCAATCCTCCAAGGCATGGGGACATTCAAAAAAATCTGTTCTTCTATGAAATGGACTAAAGTCTGATGCATATGACCTCTGATAAACCAATGTACTAGGCGGTTTTTCTTACCTTTGGGGCTCTAGACGGAAATCATTTCTCGTCAAATCTGTATTTCCACGTTTCTTACTTTGTGATAGTTCAGACTCACAAGTATGGTGAAAATCTACCAAACCCAATGTAAGGTTTTCAGAAACTGAATCCTCGTCACTTTCTTGAACCAACTGCTTACTCTGTGCATCACTTGTTCGCACATCCCTATTCTCACCAAGAACTTGACAACTGCTATCGGACACATCATTAACTGAGCTAGACAACCTTTCTTGTCTAGCAGCTACAATCACTTTTGAACTTATGTTTATGGCTAGTTGTTCAGCTATCTTTGCCTCATAGTCTCCCAAAAACGTTTTAGTATTTGTTTCTTTGAAACCATCGACTATTGAATGAATGAATGAATGAATGAAAAACTTATATAGCGCAGCACATGCGAAGTAAATCGCCTCTGGGCGCTTGTTGTTCCTGTCTCCTTTGAGATCAAAAGAGATGAGTCTTAATCTTTCTCCTGAAGACTAAGTAGTTCTCCTCCAGCCGAATGCTGGCTGGTAAGGCGTTCCATAGTCTGGGACCTTGGACAGCGAATCTCCTGTCTCCTTTGGACTTGTATCTGGCTTTCGGTATCTGAAGCCGATTTTGATTGGTGGATCGTAGAATACGATTGGGATTGTGAACTTTTAATTTTTCGCATAGATAATGGGGAGCATTCCCATGGATACATCTATGCGTTAGACAGAGAGCTTTAAAGGTGATTCTGTCTTTAACTGGTAGCCAGTGAAGGGATCTCAGAGAAGGTGAGATTGATTCCCAGGGTTTTTTCCCAGTCACAAGTCTGGCGGCCGTATTTTGAACGACTTGAAGACGAGCGATTTGGTACTTGGGGAGTCCGAGGTAAAGGGCATTTGCATAGTCCAGTCTGGAGTTTACAATCGCTCCCACCACGACCGCTATGTCCTTCTTGGGAATAAAAGGCGTGAGTCTGCGTAGTAGGTGCAGCAGATGGTGAGATCCGCTGACTACTGCCCCTATTTGTGCGTTCATTGTCATGTCGGAGTCAAAGATGACCCCAAGACTTTTGACTTTGGCGCTAGGGGTGATGATTTTGCCCAGAATGGGCGGGGGGATCCAGGTTGTTGTTGATTGATTCCTACGCTTGGCGTGAAACAGAAGAAGTTCTGTTTTCGCTCCGTTGAGTTTGAGATAACTCTTTGTCATCCAGTCCTCTATCAAAGAGAGGCATGTCTCTAGGTTGAGGTGGTGATCCTTTTTATTGCAAATGCGGAAGTACAATTGCGTGTCGTCTGCATAAGAGTGATATAGCAGCTTTTGGCTGCTGATGATTTCGAAAAGAGGACGCACATAGATGTTAAATAGCATCGGCGACAGGGGAGATCCTTGAGGGACCCCGCACGATAATGTGCGTTGTATAGAAGTGAAGGGTCCTAGCTTCACTATTTGCGATCGGTTTTCCAAAAAAGAGGAGAACCAGGATAGATCGCTTTCTGCGACTTTGGCTATTTTAGCCAGCCGAGTCAATAACAGCTTGTGATCAACTGTATCAAAGGCTGCGCTTAGGTCCAGCAGAACCAGAAGAGAAGATTCTCCTTCGTCTGCGGCCTCGAGAACGTCGTCCCATATCTTAAGTAATGCTGTTTCCGTCCCGTGTCCGGGACGGAATCCTGATTGAAATGGGTCGAGTAAGTTGTGGGTATCTAGATGCTGTTGCAGCTGCTGTACCACTGCTTTCTCCATTACCTTGGAGAAAACATTTAGGCCTGTTATGGGGCGCCAGTTAAGTGGATCCTTAGGATCCAGGGTGGCTTTCTTCAAGATAGGTTGAATGAAGCCCTCCCTCAGCTGGGAGGGCATTATGCCCTCCCTGAAGGATTGGTTGATAAGCTGCGTGACAGGAGGTGCCAGGATGTCGGCGCATTCCTTCAGCAGTTTGGTGGGGATAATATCATTTGGCGCAGTGCTGTTGCGCAGAGTGCCGATGATATTTTTAGTGGTCTGGATGGAGATGGGTTCCAGCGTGAACTCACCTAACTGTGGTGAATTGCTGCCGGTGCTGTGTAAATGACTCCGGGGGGGGGCTGGGAGAGAAATTGTTTTGCTGAATGCTTTGCCAGATTGCTTCAATTTTGTTAATGAAGCAATCCGCTAACTCATTGCAAAATTCTTGTGTATCCAAGTTGGGGGTTTCAAGACATCCTGGATTCATGGTCTGCGTGACCAGCTTGAAGAGTTCGCGGGGGCGATTTAGGGCACCGTTGATGGCCTCAGAAAAATAGTTTTTCTTGGCTTCGAAGATTTGCTTGTAGTATTTTCTGGTTATTGCCTTGTAGATCAAGAGGTTCTCATCTGAAGAGCTTCTTTTCCAGGCTGCTTCTGCCCTTCTGCGCTCTTGCTTCAGTAACGCCAGCTGGTTGTTGAACCAGCCGGAGTTATTTTTCCTGATCTGGGTCTTTCGTTTCGGCGCTATCAAGTCAGTTGACTGCAATAGTGCTGTGTTTATGGCCTCCAGTGTTTCTTCCGCTGTTTGGTGCGGCTGAATTTTGTTTAATTTTTACCCTAACGTGGCTTTGAAGAGTTCCGAGTGGAGCTTCTTTTGACATCTGGTCCAGTGTGTTGTCACTGGATTTGATGTTTTTGTTAAGGGGGGGAATTCGGAAATAATGATTTTAATTGCATGGTGATCTGTCCATGGCAATGGTTCATTTTCCAGGATTTTTATTTCCAGATCTTGCCTGAAAATAAGATCAAGCGTATGACCTGAAGCATGTGTGGGCCCACATACTAGTTGCTGAAGCCCTAATCCTTCCAGGTGGTCGATGCAGGCGTCGGCAATGGGGTCTTGCGGGGAGTTGGCCCAGAGGTTGAAGTCCCCGAGCAGCAAAAGATGTTTGCTGTTCAGGGTATAAGTGGAGACAAAGTCCGTCAAAGATGGGAGCAGCTGCGACTTGGGGCCGGGTGGCCTATAGCAGAGTAGAATCCGGACGGTCTCCTGGCCGTTTACTTGCAGTTGAAGAGTAAGGGTTTCCATGAATGGAAGAGGGTTTTGGAGGCTTGGTTTTGTGATCGCAAGACGCGTCTTATGGATCACCGCCAGTCCTCCTCCTCTTTGCCCTATTCTGTTTTCCGTGTGTTAAAAATTAACACACTGCTCTTCAACATGCAAATAATTCACAGAGGCAAAAATAGCTTCAGTCTGGGTGCATATTTCTTGCAATTCAGATTCCTCAATGACCCTGCTCTGCTGATCATTAATTATGGGAAAGTCATGAATATCACCTGCCTTACTACATTCACAAGGCTCAGTGGATATTGGACACACTTTTTCTACATCATTTAGTGCAGTGTCAGAATTATGTTTTTCGGCTTTATTTCCATCAAGCAACTGACTGAGAACTGAAGATGTGCAAACCCTTACTTCCTGCACTTCAGCCACTTCATTTGCCCTGAAGCGGTCAGGGATTTCACTTTCAGAAAGTTCAGCTTCATTTTCCATAAAGTCCTTCAGATTTAGCTTTCTAAGAATTGTCTCCTCCTCATCGTCGTTATCTTCCACACATTCTTCATTATTTATTGTTAGTCCATCCTGAGTGTTGGCTGTTTCCGTAGGACAATCATCAACTTTAACATCTTCATGTTCCGTTTCTGCTTTGGTAATCTTGGTGACACCAGGAACTCTAACTTGGCAGAGTAGGCCCAAAGAAATGAACAGTGATCCATACAGCCCTGGCACACATCTCATGAAACTCAATGTGCTCCGATGGAACTGCCCCTAGGTGCCGACCATGAAACCAGTCCTCACACACCACACACTGGATCATCTCATCTGGGGTCTCATCCTCAGGATCGGGGTACGGTCTCTTACATGTGCAGTACATGTCAAAGAAATTGTCATTGTAATTATTAGCCAGGTTTTTCTTCTCTTTTTCCGGATATAACTTGCACTCCAGCTGTTTAAATTTGGCATTTCCACAATCGCAGCGAAAGTTCCTCTTGGTGTAGAGCTCAAACAGGTCGTGGCCTTCATGACACTTGTATGTACAGGCCAGACATATCCCAGCAGGCTCTTCTTTATCCGGGGTGCAGGTACTGCAGGTGTACAGCGCTTGTCTCTTCACATAACCCAGGGGGTAGGAGCACTTTTTGGAATCGCTCCCCGCCAGCACAGCAGACGCCTCATCCTGCAGGGCCTCATGCTCCTCCAGGACATCCATTTCCACCTTTACTTCCTCCTTCACTTCCGCCTCTTCATCTTCTGCACCACTTTCAATTTCTGCAAGCTCTTCGCTGTCAGAATCATCACATGGTAGAAGACGGAAATCATCAAGCCCGGCCTCATTTTCTTCATTTTCTCTGTTGGTGAAAGAACCGGAACAGTGAGCAACTGCTTCAGACATTAGGTCATTTTTCTCATTTTCAGCATGAGCCTTTGTACAACTAAAAGATTCTTGATTTGAACCATCATCTTGAGAGACACATTTTCCAGGGCTGGCTAGTGTTGGACTGTAATTGCTTAATCTTTCCTGAGCAGAGATCTAAGGCCCCATACACACGATCGGACATATCCGATGAAAACGGTCCGCGGACCATTTCCATCGGATATGTCCGATCGGGAGTTTGATCCGATGGCGTGTACACACCATCGGATCAAATTCCCCGACGCCGCGTCACCACCACGTCACCGCACCAGGAAGTAAAACACTTCCGCGCATGCGCCGAATCCATTCGGCGGCGGCGCGGCGGCAGTGGGGGACGACATGTCTGCTGGTAAGTGTACTAACCAGCAGACATGTCGGGCGGGCAGATTCCACCGGATGGATTTCAAAGCATGCTTTGAAATCTGTCGGGTGGAGAAATCTGTCCGCTAGCCCATACACACGAGCGGAGATGTCTGCTGAAACGGTTCATCGGACCGTTTTCAGCGGACATATCCCCTCGTGTGTACGCGGCCTTACAGTTCGCCCATATTTGCATCCATAGCATTCTCATCCATATTGTCCATCACAAGTCTTTGCTTGGCAGAGCTGTATTTGCTCCTGTTGCGGCCAACATTTAGAAAACCATCAGCATGCGTGACAACGATCTCTTCGTTGTAATCCTCATCACTCCAAAGTAAGCTTTCTGTGCAAGAATCGCTGAGCGTCTCCTCATCACTTAGTCTTGTATATGGACGGCATCCATGATCGCTGCTTTTACCGGAACACAGGACCTTATAACCACTGTTGAGCTTTAAAGGTTGTAATTTTTTTGGTGAGAGCTCCTTAGAAACCCATATGTTCTCTTCACTACCAGACAGCCCTGACTTTGCTTTCTTTTTCTTCTTTTTTTTCTTTGACTTCAGACTCAAGAAATCTTTGAACTTTTCTCTTACTTTTTCTTTAACACTTTCAGACAGCTTGTCTGGCTTGCGATGAGACGTCTGGATTAGGTTCTCCTTGCTTTTGTCTTTTAGGGACGGTCGGTGGGAATTTGAACTGTTTGTGGTGCGTCTTCTCTTTGAGCTTTGCTGACTGGCCTTTTCGTGAGCTAAAGAGCCTCTTGTCTGCATATGCCTCGTGACAGGACTCTGATCCTGCTCTGACTTGTCAACGCCAGGGAAATACTTCATATGGTAATGCAGCAATTTGGCTTTGCAAAAAGATCTGGAGCAATCCAAAATCTTGCCCTTAAACTTGTTGGGTTCCAGTTCCCAGGTAACAGCTTTGGTAGCTGGATCATCAAGTTTCTTCAAAGTATTTGCTAAAGGTTCTCTACTGTATTTAGCAGAACTGTCAGACCGTCAATTCAGCTTCATAGGAGCTGCTACTGCGGGGACAGCCGGGACCTCCTCAGCATCTTCTTGTACATGAGGGTCTAAAAAGTTATTATGTTAGAAGACTAAGTGGAAACATTATTCAAGACAGCAGGTAAACAGATGCAATGTCCACATTCTACAGTACAAGAGAGTTCCAGTAAATCAATTCATTAGCTGTTGATAATCAGTAGAATATTTAAATAGTATCCAAGGTTGCCAGATATCATTGAAGCGGGTGGGATTTTCGTTTCTCATGGCTATCAACTCATCCATTCTATAGATATAGTGCACCCTGTGTAACCATTCCTGGATTGATGGGCATTTAGTGGTCTTCCAATGTAGTGGAATTAGTGTTTTTGCTGCCGTTAGAAGATGTCTAGTCAAAGTTTTTTTATACCTGCTGATGGACAGTCGGTTAATGTGAAGGAGACAAGCAGCAGCGTCCAGTTGGAGGTTAGTGTCCGTGATCAGCTTAATGTGATGTTTTACTTGGGACCAGAAGTTACTTATAAGGGGGCAGCTCCACCAAATATGTATAAAGGATCCCTCTTCAGATTGACATCTCCAGCATCTGTCTGAGCTGGCAGGTGACCAGGACCTGATGTTCGTGGGGGTGATATACCACTGGCTGAGGATCTTATACGAGATTTCTTGAAATTTTGAGCTTAGAGAGCAAGCATGTGCAAATACACAGGCTTTCTCCCATTGATCCTCGGTCAGTGTGATATTTAGGCATTTTTCCCATCTAGACTTGTGCCTATCTACCGGTTGTGGCGGTTGGTTACTAAGCCATGAGTAAGCGAGAGAGGTAGTTTTTAGGGTAGGGGAGCCTGATAAGCAGATCTGCTCTAATTGGGTAGGTGTCTTACAGTATGCCATCCTGAACCCGCCGTTGACTAAAAAGTCCTGCAGTTGTAGATAAAACCAAAATCCGGGGAAAGACTCCCCGAACTCTGATTTCATCATTTGGAGGGATTTAATCCTGTTTTTGGAAAGGCAGTGGGAGGCCAGGAGTTTTCCCTTTTCAGTTGGGGTAGGCCTAACAACTAATCCAGGTGGGAAGTCCGGGTTATCCGTTATTGGAGTCAATGGGCCTGGTACGTTCGCAAGGTGAAAGGCCTGGACCGAACTATGCCAGACTGATAATGTCGCTGCCACTAGAGGTTGAGTGAGTCTATTAGTCCTTTTTGAATCCATTGACCAAGGATAGAATGCTATCGTTTTAGTATGGTGAGTTTTCTCTAGATCCACCCAGTCCTTGGTAGATCGGTGACAGTGCCAATCTATAAGTCTAGTGATGTGGGCTGCTACAAAATATTTTTTAAAGTCTGGGAGGCCTATTCCCCCCATGTGTTTTAATTTCAATCTTTTTTATTAAGATTTCACAAGATACAAAGAATTAACACAATGTGGAGATCACATTGCATGTATCGACAAAGAATTATCAACCTACATCACAATACGAAGTAGTATAGCCCTGACCGTGATTGTAGAGTGCAGAAAACAACATGGAAGGGTATGTAGTCATACAGTTCACTCCATGGAGCATTGTTTAAGAGGTAATAGCTCATTGTATGCCATACTGTGAAACAATAACATCATTTGCTAGTGAAAACGCTAACCGATCTAGGTAGTAAGGAATAAGAGTAAACAGGAATTAAACGGAAATAGAAGAACTATATAAACAAATAATATTAAAACATAAAAAAAAAAAAAAAAAACAAGAAAACAAAGGAGCCAAAATTGAGTTAAATGGTCATGTGCTATTGATGGAAGTAATCAGAGCTTGTTACAATTAGACCCCAGAATGGTACCACTTAATCCAGGGATCCCAGTGTTTGTCGACATTAGATCTGCCTCCAGTACTCAAGGCAAATAGTCGCTCATAAGTGCCATGAGTGTGGACTATTTGTATTGTTTCGGTTAGTCCTGGAGGAGTCACGCTCCTCCAGTGCCTGACCAAGGACAGTCTAGCTGCCATTAGCATATGGGACAACAAGGGTCTCAGATGGTGTGGTACTAGATCTATTCCCAAGGATAATAGCGCCATTCCTGGGGAAGGGGACATGGAGGTACCCAACACTTGATCAATCCATTTAAATACAGATTCCCAGTAGTGGAGAATCCCAGGGCACGTCCATAGTAGATGATACAGTGTGCCAGTATTTCCGCACAACCTCCAACACATGGAGGAACCGCCAGGGGCAAACCGGGAGATGCGATAGGGGGTAAGGTACCAACGTAAGAGGAGTTTTTGAAACAGTTCCCATAGGTTGGCGCTTCTAGTGGAAGCGTATGTGTCCCTAAGTGCCCTCTGCCACTGTTCCTCCGGGTATACCCTACCAAAATCCTTCTCCCACGCACGCATAGAGAGCGTCTTCTGGAATTCACATTTGTTTTGTAGAAGGGAATAGAACAATGAAATACCTTTAATGTTGTGGGATTTGGAGAGTAAGTACTGGGGAATTTGCCATGGAAGTTGGATGGAAGCTCCAGTGAATCCCCTCAGAAAATGGCAAATTTGTAAATATCTGTATTGCTCTTTTGCAGGGAGAGATAACTCCAGCTGCAAAGTTCGAAAGGTTTTAAGAGCGGGACCCACGTGTAAATCTTCAATAGACAAGTCGCCCCCCCTTCCCCAATTTGAGGTGGATAGACCAGGTATGAACAGCGGCAGGGCTGAAACCGGAAGTTTCAGGGGAGAAAGTTTATGTGAGGGGAATGGGTGGGATATAAGTAGCCGCCAGGCGGCAACGGTACTCTGAATTGTAGGACTAGATCCGGAGGTGGGGCGGGGAAGTGAGGCACTGGCCAACAAGTAGTTATAGAGATTTCCACCCGGTACTTGGTGGCTTTCCAATTGGGACCATAGAGTGGGTGTTGAAGAGGGAAACCAACCTTTCAGCTGAGCAAGGATGGATGCCACATGATAATCCCTAATATGGGTATGACCTATCCCCCCTGCTAACCTATGTTTCACTATCCTGCTAAATGCACAGCGGGCCCGTTTTCCCCCCCACAAATAACGGTTGATTAGGGATTGAAGTGAGGAAAAAAAGGAGGATGGGACCGGAATCGGCAGGGTTCTAAAAATATAAATGAGTTGGGGAAGGATCTGCATTTTGAAGGCTGCCAGCCTACCCGACCAGGAGAGCTCGAACTTGGCCAAGTTGGCCAGCTTAGGGGGGAGCTTTTGTAATAAAGGGTAGTAGTTTTCTCTAACTAGTTCAGAGGTATGGGGCGTTAGGGTTATCCCTAAGTAGGAAATTCCTTTGTCTTTCCAGATGTAAGGGAATTTTTGGCTCAAAGAATGTTGAACCCCTGGAGGGACATTCATGCCCAGGATGTAGGACTTGGTATCATTAACTTTATAATAGGACACCTTTGAGAACAATTGCAGTGACTCATGTACGGAGGTCAGGGAGGATTCAACGTCTGTGAGCATCAGGATGATGTCATCCGCAAAGAGACTTATTGTGTGGAGTGAGTTACCGCTTCTGAACCCCTTGATCAGTGGGTGGGATCGAATGTACGAGGCTAAAGGTTCCATAAGTAAGTTGAATATAAGTGGGGAGAGTGGGCAGCCCTGGCGAGTGCCATTAGAAATGTTGAAGGGGGAGGATAGCATGCCGGATATATAAACCTGAGCCGAGGGGTTCGTATAAAGCGCCATTATTGCTGAGTGGATCTCGCCCGCAAACCCAAATTTGGAGAGGACTTTCGCCAGGTACCCCCAGTGAATCCTATCAAACGCCTTCTCTGCATCCAAAGCAAGGAGCAGAGAAGGCGTTTTGGTTATGTTAGCTCTGTGTATGATATTTATCAGGCGTCTCGTTGCGTCCGCAGTTTGCCTGCCCTTTGTTAACCCCGACTGGTCCATATGGATCAGGGACGGCAGTAAATCAACCAGCCTATTAGCTATAAGCCTAGCATAGAGCTTCAGGTCGTTGTTCAGAAGTGAGATCGGCCTGAAGTTCTGTGGCACATCTGGGTTTTTCCCTGGTTTCGGAAGGGCCACTATAAGAGCGACAACATTTCATAAGGGAAAGAGGAGGAGGAGACAGCGGCATTGTAGACATTAGACAGATAGGGGGCTAATTCGGATTTAAAAGCCTTGTAATACTCCCCTATGAACCCGTCAGGGCCGGGAGATTTATTGATTGGGAGAGATTCTATAGCCTTAACAATTTCAGGGACCGTAAAGGGTAGGTTGAGCCCCTCCAGTTGAGTTGGTGATACTGTAGGGAGATTGACCTTAGCAAGAAAACTTGATATCATATGCTCAGTGGGCTGAACCGTGGACTGGTCCTCCCTCAAATTATATAAGGAGTTGTAGTAACAACTAAAAGCATCTGCGATGGCTTGTGGGTGGAACAATTTGACTCCCGAGATTGGATGTAAAATATAAGGTATTTTGGACTTGTACCGAATTCCCCTGAGACGGTTGGCTAGCAATTTTCCGGCCTTGTTGCCGCTAACATAATATGACATTTTCAGGCGCTTATTCGCTAGGTCGAAGTCGTCAAGCAACACCATGCGAAGATCATACCTAAGTTGTAGTAATTGGTTAGATAATGTTGGGGTGGTATGTTGTTTGTTTTGGGACTCCAACAGGTGGATCTGGGAAAGTAGGTCATGTATACGCTGTCTCCTCCTTCTCCTAACTCCTGCACCCATTTTTATCATAACTCCTCTCATGTATGCCTTATGGGCGTTCCAAAGAACCATCGGATCAGAAACAGAGTCAGCATTGTAAGAGAAAAAATTGGAGATCTCTCCCTGCAATTGGGCCTTGGATTCGCCAGCCTGGATCAACCTCGAGTTGGACCGCCAGACGAAACAAGTATTCACGCCTGGCGAATCCTCCACCGATAGTGTCACCGAGGCATGGTCCGACCAGGTGATGTCATTGATTTTAGATGCAGATATTTTAGGCAGTAACCATCTGTCGGTGATAAAAAGGTCCAATCTAGTATAGACCCTGTGGCATGCTGAAAAGAAAGAATAATCCTTTTCCGACCCATTGAGGCACCTCCAAGCATCATATAGGTCTTGCGCGTGGAGTACCGGTTGTAGCGATAGACGGTGCCTGATGGAATGAGATGTCGAGTCCACCGACGCATCAGGAGGGAGGTTAAAGTCCCCGCATAGTAGAAGGTAGCCTTTCTGCATTTGCTTAGCTTTCCTGAGGACCTGGTGTAGAAATCTAATCTGGTGCTTGTTAGGCGCATATAGGTTGACAATAGTGTATGGGGTTGAGTTCAAGTCACATACTAGAATATGGAATCGACCCATAGGATCAACCATCTCATTGTGCTTGGTAAATGCCACAGTGTCCCTAATAGCAGTCAATACCCCCCTTTTCTTGGCCGACGTGCTTGCTGTGAATACATGTGGAAACTTGGGGTGTGAGCACCGTGGCATTTTCTGCTCATGGAAGTGAGTTTCCTGTGCACAGAGGACATCCCCCTTGTGCTGGATCGCCTCTTGCCACAAGGATTTCCTTTTCGCCGGGTGATTTAAACCCTTGGCGTTAATAGTTAGAAATGTGACAGGCATGATGGCGTGTGGTTAGAGGTAAGGCAAGGAAAATATTACATACATCACTCACAGTTTTCGATAGCTGTATTCGGCAGGAAGAGACATCCGGCAGATAGAAGGCACATGTGTGTAGAGAGGGTCCTCCGTGGCTCAGGAAGGAGTAGCAAATCCAGCTACAAGAAAAAAGGCTCCAAACAAAAAAAAAGAAAAAACACAGTTGAAACGTCTTCAATAGAGAAAAACACATAAGAACTGAATAGGTCTTGGAGACCTGGGTGAAGCGTAAACAAACGCTAGGTAGAAACAGGGAAAAGAGTCTAGCTTGAAAAAAAACAAACTAAATGAACTCCTCAACAGGGATCACAGCCGTAATCCTACTTGTATTATTTGTGCAGCCCAGCGGGCATATTAACGGTGTGAGCGGGCATTTTTGGTGTTCACAAGCTGCCAATCATCTCGAACTCGGTGTGGACTTCCGTCAGATAAGCCTCTCGTGGCAGCCTCAGGGATGATGCCCCAGGATTTAAGCAACTCCAATCCTTTAGGGAGGGAATCCACATTGAAATCTTTCCCTTTGTGGGTTATTACAAGTTTAGTTGGAAACCCCCATTTGTATGCAATATTGTGATTGCGTAATGCCTTGCAGATGGTATTCAAGTTGCGCCTTTTCTGCAGCGTGAACTGGGACAGGTCCGCAAAAAACTGCAGGTCCTTGTACTGTTCAGGCACCTGATCTTTATTACGTACTGCTCTCATAAAGCGGTCTTTGATGTGGTAGAAGTGCAGGCGTAATATGATGTCCCTGGGTATATTGTCAGGGAGGTGAGAGGGTTTGGGCAGCCTGTGGATCCTATCTATAGTGACATCCATTGTTGATAGATCAGGCAGGATTGAGGTAATTATGAGAGTGACATGATTTTGCAGATCCGTCTGAGGGACGCTCTCAGGGACCCCCCTAATTTTGAAATTATTTTTCCTGGATCTATCTTCGATGTCAGCTATTTTTGCTTTAACCCCTTCCATCTCCTCCTCTCTGGCGTCATGGGCGTCCACTAGACTATTAATGGTAGTGGCGTATTCTCCCATTTTAGTCTCCACGTGCTCTACCCTAGCTGACACCGCCTGTAGCTCAGTTCCAAACTGTTTCACACATGTCGGCATGTCACTATGGAGTGAACTCCTAAGGGAGACCAGCATGTCCTTGAGGACGGTGTCAAGCACCGGTCGGTTGCTAGTAGGGAAGCAATCTATCGAGTCAGGGAGTTCCCTGGTGTCATCCCCAGAATCTAGGCCCCCACTAACCTCCTTTGCGCGATTCCCGCCATCCAGCTTGGGCCGCGACTTCTCCGGGCTCCCCGAGGCTGAGGAGGACGTAGGGGATTGCTTTCTAGCTGCTGGGGAGGTCCGTTTTGTTGTTTTGGCCTTATCGTGGGAATCCTGTGGAGTGCTTGCTGCGGACGGCCCCGGGGAGTCGGCGCCATCTTGCCTCTGCTCCCATGCAAAGAATTCCGTCAGCTTTTGAGGACGAGGGAGACCTCTCCGCTTGTTGGGCATGGTGCGGGTGATCAGCAGGGCTGGATCGCTGGGTCAGTGTGCCTTTGTTGCTGCTGCTTGGGCTGTATTTAGCCGCTGTGTCCCCGTTTTCGCCGGAGCTCTGTTCTCAAGCGGCCATTCCGGTCCGCGCCAAGCTCCGCCCCCCCCCCATGTGTTTTGGTAGAGTGAGTTGGGAGAAACTAAGTCTCGGCCTCCTGCCAGCCCAGAGAAATTTCAATTGGGCCGAGCGAAGTTTGGCAAAGAAGGAGGCGGGAAGTTTTATTGGTAGGGTGTTGAAGTAATATAATAATTTTGGCAAAACCGTCATTTTGAGAATGGATGCCCTGCCAAACCAAGAGAAGGTCCGTGAAGTCCATTTGTGTAAGTCTGTGCAAATAGATTGTAATAGGGGTGTGAAATTCGCTGAGTAAAGGCCGTCTATTGTCGGGGTGAGTCTTATCCCAAGGTATTTGAGATGTTTTTGCTCCCATCTGAAACTATGGTTGCTTTTCAATTGTCCATACTCATGTTTGTCGAGAGTCAAGTTTATCGCCTCAGATTTACTACGGTTGATTTTGAAGTTGGATATGTAGCCAAAGGTGTCGAAGATTTTTAGTAAATTGGGCATTGAAATGTGAGGTCTAGTGATAAAGAACAACAAGTCATCCGCGTAAGCGGCAATCTTGAACTCCCTCTTATCTATTTGGAAGCCTCTGACATCAAGTGAAAGGTTGATGGTCCTTATTAGGGGTTCCAAAGAGATAATGAATAGTAGGGGAGATAGGGGACAGCCCTGTCTTGTACCGTTGGAGATCTCCAGTGGTTCTGAAAGAATGTTATTAATTTTGATTAGTGCTCGTGGGTTGGTGTAAAGAGCCTCTATCCAAGTAAGCATGTGGTTGCCTAAACCTATGTGTCTACATGTAGCCAACATGTATTCCCAGGAAACCCTGTCAAAGGCCTTCTCCGCATCCGTGGACAGGAGAAGGCCCTTGATTCCCATCTGTTTGGCATAATGTATCAAGCTCAGGGCCTTCGAGACGTTGTCTCTGGCCTCCCTACCCGGCATGAATCCGACTTGTTCAGGGCCAATTACTGTGGGGAGGAAAGGTTTCAGTCTGTTTGCAATTATCTTAGCCAGTAATTTAATGTCGATGTTTAACAACGAGATGGGTCGAAAGTTTGCGCAGTCGGAGTGGTCTTTGTCTGGTTTCGGTATGACGGCGATGTGGGCCGAAAGAAGTGAGTTGGAGTTATGTTTGGTGTGAGCTAGATGGTTGAGAGCTTTGAGCAAGTGGGGTGAAAGGGATTGAAGAAATGTTTTGTAGTATTGTGCCGTGAATCCGTCGGGGCCCGGGCTTTTACACGGTTTAAGGGATCTTACAGCTTCGGACAGTTCTTCTTGTGTTACGGGGTTCTCTAGCGAGGCAGCATGTTCTGTGGAGAGCGAGGGAAGTTCACTCTTCCTCAGAAATTCCCCAATCGATTCCGCCATAGTGTGTGGATTATGTGCTGGCTTGTGTTGTGGTGGTAGGTTATATAGCCTAGAGTAAAAGTCATGAAATTGTTTTGCTATGCGGGTGGAGTCACACTCAAGGACACCCTGTTTGTTCTTGATTGCATGTACCAGCCTTGCGGAAGAGGCCTCTTTTAGAGCTCTAGCCAGATATTTCCCACCTTTGTCTCCATGTTCGTAGAATACATGTTTTTTAAAAAATAGGGACCTCTGGGCTTGCAAATTAAGAATTTGCGACAGGGACACCCTGCAAGTGGAAAGTTCTTTTTCCACCTGAACAGAGAGAGTTTTTTTATGCTGCAGTTCCAAGCGTGCTATCTTGTTTGACAGTGATGTTATCTCTTTGTTTCTTTCTCTTTTTTTTAATTGCACCCCATCTAATCAGGTTCCCCCTCACCACCGCCTTGTGGGCCTCCCAATTATTTAGCGGGTTTGTGTCTGAGTCTATGTTATTCAAAAAATAGGTTTTGATGGAGTCAAAGATATCATCTTGTATAGTCTGGTCTGTCAGTAGGGCAGGGTTGAGTCTCCAATTAAAATGTGGCCTAGAGGGGAAACCTGGTTTCAAAGTCAGCGAGACTGGGGCGTGATCCGAGAGGGAGATAATGCCCATCTCGGGTCTGGTCATTTTGGGTAGATCTCTCTGAGTGATGAAGATCATATCAAGTCTGGCATATCGTTTGTGGGGAGCGGAATAGAAGGAGTAGTCTCTTTCAGTGGGGTGTGCTACTCTCCATGAGTCTATTAGCGATAGTGACTGGAGTAGTGCCTTTATTCTCTTTAAGATTCTGTAGGATACATGTGTGTGTCCGGTGGATGAGTCTAGCAAAGGGGAGAGGGGGACATTAAAGTCCCCTCCTAGGAGGACACACCCTTCAGCAAACCATGTCAATGTGTCTATGATTTCTCTGCAGAAAGTGATGTGGTTCTTATTGGGGAAATATACGTTAGCAAGTGTGATAGGAGATCCTTCCCACGTTCCCTTCAGGAAGATAAATCTCCCCTCCTGATCAGGTAGGCTGTGAGTAAGGACAAATGGGGCATTTTTATTGATCAGGATTGATACCCCTTTCGTTTTGGAAAGAGGGTTAGTAGCGTGGTAGGCTACAGTGTAGAGGTTGTCTGTCATTTTTGGGATATTTTGGCCCTTGAAGTGTGTTTCCTGTAAGAAGACCAATAACGGTTTAGCCTTCCTAATTTCTTTAAAGAATTTGGAACGTTTTTCAGGGATGTTCATACCGTTAATATTATGAGAGATCAGCGTGGGGGTTTTACCTAGAAAGGAGTAAGCCATTTGGGACCTTGATAAAAAAAAAAAAAAAAAAAAAAAAAAAAAAAGGGGGGGGGGGGAACGGGGGTGGAGGGGTAAGTGGGAGAGGGTTTGTGGGGGGTCTACAAAGGTAGGGGGGAGGGTGGATGTAAATGTGTTGGTATAGGTGAACCAACACCGGTCGCGAGTCGAAGCCCTCTCTTTATACTTTGTATAAAGGGGCTCTATAACACCTCTATGGTAGAAGTGATCTATGTAAGAAATGTCAGTGCGACTCTTGAGGGAGCACGGGAGGCGCCCTTGTAGATGAAAAGGAGGATTAAACTACTTGTTAAGGTCCCGGGTCATAAACTTGAGGTTGCATTCGGTGAGTGTTAGTCTCAGCCGGACCCCAGAGGGGGAACAGTTGTTTGTGGGTCATATCATGAGGTAAGATTAATGAGGCATCTACCTTTGGGATACATACCACAGCGAACAGCAGAATAGTGTAAACCAATGTGAGTTATTGTAAATCAAAGAGAACCAAGAACTTTGTGTCATAGGAGAGAGCCAACACTACTGGCCCATAATGTGAAAACCAACTAAACCTGTGCACATTCACAACCCATAACAATCTTATTTAGAGCCGTGTATCACCTAACGGGCTGAAAGCGCAGGTCCCTGCATTCAGTAGACTTGTCTGTTATCTAAGGCCCGTGTAATGCTGCCCACCATTTTTTCAAATATAGCTTCCGCCATACGTGTAATAACCTGCCTACATCTCTTTGTGTGCGTGCGAGTGATTGTTTAATGGGGATAGACTGCCCTCTCCGCGAAAGGTTGGGGAAGTGAGCAGACTAACCTGAAATATTACAAAACAACTCACATTTTTCCTGCAGAGGAGGTGCCGATTTATGACTCTCCTTGTGCATCCTTGGAAGCTACTTAGAGGGATGTATAACGTAGGCATGTATTTGACACCACCGCCCTCTGCAACTTAACCTAAGAAAAGGGGAGGGGTGACAAGGAAGGGCTGAAAGACAGTGAACAAGCAAGATAACATATTACTATAGGAAGAGGCATGCATTAGTTCATGACGGGGGGCACAGCCCCATCCTGCGATTCCAGGTTGTTAACCAATAGAGTGGAAGTCCGTGACTCAGTATTGTGCTGCTAATAACAACCAAGGCAAAACTGCTGCAGAACTGCCGCAGATGTTTCAAACTATACTGAGCTCAAAGTGAGGGGCGTAGAAGTTTGGCGCCCTCTAGGGTCCAGAGTATGCAAGTCTTCCTAGGGTGAACCGCAGGCTCATGTAAAAATAGAAAGCAAAATAAGTAAAACAATATGAAATAGAGCAGTTGGAGAGTAGTGTCATCAGTTCTTTAGCCCTGTAGTGCCTCAGAACCATACGCTGGGTGGCAAGGCTTAGTGAGACAGACTGAGGGTGCAGTACCGTAGCTACGAGGCGGTCATGGTAGATGTAGGATCTAGCCCTCGTGGGAGTGATGGCTGATCCGTTCTGGCGTACATACCAAAAACGGGAGAGTAGGTAGGCAAGAAAGAGAGAGACAAAAAAAAAAAAACCCCAAACCCATGAAGGGAGATGAGTGGAGTACAGTACCTTTGCGGGACCCCTTCCCATCTGGGGAGATCGGAGGCGCAATAGTCCTAAGGGATCCTGGAAAGGTATCACCCAGCGTATAAATGACCTCTCCAGGGCTGGCTTTGGCGGCATGTTGCATTACTCATTGAAGGAAAGGTGTGACGGCTCGTCTAGCTGTCCTCCATGCTGTGTAGTGTTGGGGTGAATCTCTCCTATATTTCAACATAACTGGACTCTCATCTTGGGTCCCCTGGCAGCCGGGGATGCATGGTTGTTCTTGCGGGGAGTCTTCCGATGCTTACCCGGGGTGTAGGGAGACTTGGACGGAGATGGATCCTGTGCGAGGGGGTGGTGAATGAGGGCCGGCGGGATCAAGAACTCCGCATACCAGTCCGGTAGTTCCACCGGAGCTATCTGTATGTTCTCACAGAACTGCTGCAGCTCACTCGGGACTCTGAGCAGGAATTGTCTGCCATTGTAGGTGGCTTGTAAGGCGAACGGGTATTTCCATCGGTAGGTTATGCCTTTTTCAGTCAGCACTTCCAGCAGCGGCTTCAGGGCTCTCCTATTCTTGAGTGTGATAGGCGACAGGTCCTGGAAGAGCTGTACATTCGCTTCATTGTAAGTAATCTGGCCGTTTTGTCTGGCTTTGTGCAGGATCTCTTCCTTCAGCGTAAAGTTCGGTAGCCGACAAATTATATCTCTGGGTGGCATATTGTCCGGGGCTCTGGGGCGCAGCGCCCTGTGTGCCCTATCGTATTCAATGGGTGATGCTTCGGGCCTGTCCAAAAGGTTGTTGAAAATGGAAGACAGCGCGGGTTGGATTTGGTCTTGGGGTACAGTTTCGGGGACCCCCCGTACCCTAATATTGTTGCGGCGTCCTCTATTATCCAAATCCTCTATTTGCCTGTTGGCATCAATCAGTTGTTGAGAATGTACCTCCACGATGTCGTCCAGTCTCTTAAGGGCCCTGTCCCTTCTTTTCCCTGCTCTGTCCGTCACCGCCATTTGTTCCGAGAGCCGCAGCAGCTCGGTCTTGATGTCTGTTATGGCCATCGAGAAAGAATTCTTGATGTCCGCGGCTATCTCCATCATCATGGCATAATTTAGAGGACAATCAGGTCTGTTGCCCTCCCCTTCCAATTCCTCAGAAGCTGCGAGAGAAGCCTCATCGTCCTCCGTGTCCTCCCTCTCCTCGTGTCTTGGGGTCGGCGCCATCTTTGTCTTCTGCTGTCCGCTCATATAGCGGAATTTGTTCAGGTCTGTGGTTGTAACTTTGCTTGTCGGTGTACCCATCGACCTCAGTTGCCAATTAGGGTGACTTTTCCGAAGTCGGGTGCTCATAATCCTCTTGGGAACGGCCGTTTTCAGAGCTTATTCTGACCTTGGGACCGGAGCTCCTCTAGTCTGCGTCCATCTACTCAGCTCGCCAGGCCACGCCCCCTCAAATAGTTTCATGATGGCCTCCCAACCTGCCATGCTCTCTCGGTGAGTCTGTTGTTGAGCTGCAATGCTCCGCTGCAAACCTGCATTCATCTGCTGTTGATTTGCATTTGCTATAACCAGCTGTTTTAGCATCTCCTCCATTTTGGGTTTACTTTAACTGCCCGCATTCTCCACCATGTGTGAGGGAATAGCTTGGTAGGTGGTGTGTGTGACCCCCTGGATGGGTTCACTACACGCTGAACTGTACAAAAAGGCAGTTGAGGATGGTTGAAAACAAATAATATGGTTTATTTTTCCATATTGCTGGATACAAGTGCAAGCATCAAAACAGCATAAACAAAACAAAACATAAAATAAACCCTTGCCACTTGGGGCGTCTACCTTCCCAACACAGGAACCTACCTATGGAGTCTGGCACAGCCTACTGCTGGGCAGACACTGCTGGTCCTACAGCAGAAAACAACAAAAAAGTCTCTTTGATATTTCTCACACAGAAATATCCATCAGCACCTCACCTCTTCAGTAGAGTTTGTGACTGCTCCTTCACTCACACAGCCTCAGGATGCAGCAATCAGTCGTTATCCTTAGGCTGTCTTTATAGGGGCTTTAATTGCTTAATTCTGAACAGCTGAAACCTTTTAACACCCCAAACCTCTCTGGCCATCTCTGCAGCCAACGCCTGATAGTAATTGGTGTATTGTCTAAACAAGGCAGAAATATATCTCCTGTCTGTGACAACACACACAGATTTACCTGACTTCCTGTCACAATATAGAAAAGCAATTTGCAAACAAGGCTGCACATTTTATTAGAGATACACTGTTGGTTACTGTTGGTTGAATTTAGACATGTGCAGAACGAAAAAAATGTATTTTGTTTAGTTTTGATTCGCTGTTTACATACATTTGTTTTAATCCATGTAATTCGTTTTTTTTTATACAGTATTTGTTTCATTTATTCATATTCAGTCGATAAATCGATTCTAATTTCCTGAATTCATATCGATTCTAAGGCCACGTACACACGATCGAACATGTCCGCTGAAACTGGTCTGCTGACCAGTTTCTGCAGACATGTCCGATCATGTGTACGGCCTAGCGGACAGGTTTCCAGCGGACAAAAGTTTCTTAGCATGCTTAGAAACTTGTCCGCTGGAAATCTGTCCGTCGGACATGTCCGCTGGTTATTACGCCTAACCAGCTGACCAAATTCCCCTGCATGCGTCAAATGGATTTGACGCATGCGTGGAAGCATTTTACTTCCTTGTTTTCTCACATCACGGCAACAACGTCACCGCCACGTCAACGCGTTCTCTGTCCGCGGGGATTTTGGTCTGATGGTGTGTACACACATCAGACCAAAATATCCCAGGAGACATGTCCGATGAAAACGGTCCGCGGACCGTTTTTATCGGACATGACTCCTCGTGTGTACGCAGCCTAATAGTTTTTGAATCAATTTCAAATAGTTTTCAAATTCATTTGGAATCGTTTTTGAATTGAATCGTTTTCAAATTTGAAAAGTTTTCAAATAGTTTTAGATTTTTTTTCCAATTTCCAAAGAGAATTAAATAGAATATAAAATAAAGGCATATAATAGCATTTGTTTTATAGAATTAAAAAAGAATATAACAAAAAAGAATAAAACTAAACAAAACAGAATACAAAATAAAATAGAACAAAAACAAATAGAATAGAATAGAAAAACGAAATAGAACAAAATAGAAAAAATATAGCCATCTTCTGAAATTCGAATAGAAAAGAATAGAATTAAAAAGAACAATAGAATAAAATAGAATATAACCATTACCCCAAATTCTAATATAATCACTTTTAATTTGAATAGAATAGAAAATAATTAATTAGAATAGAATTGAAAATAAAAAAATTATAGAAAAAAAGAATATAATAGAAAAAATATAACCATCTTCCTATTCTAATCTAATTTATCTATTCTATTCAAATGCATTCTATTTGAATTTTGGGACATTTTTATATTATTTTGTATTCTATTGTTTTGTTTGTTCCATTTTGTTCTATTCTATTATAGTCTTTTCTTATGTATTCAAATTAAAATGTATTCTATTTGAAATTAGAATTTCAGAAAATGGTTATATTCTATTGTATTTTATTCTTTTTTTATTCTATTCATTTCTATTCTTTTATTATCTGTTATATTCTTTTCTATCCGATTATATTTTTATTCTATTCCTTTATTTTCTATTCAATTTTATTCTCTTTGGAAATTGGAAAACAAATAAAAAAAAACAAATCAAATTTAAAAACGATTTGAATTCTAATTCAAAAACGATTTGAAAATGATTCAAATCGATTTGAAAACGATTCAAATCGATTTGAATTCAAATTCCATCTGAATCATTTTTTTGTTATTTCGGATTTGTTTAAATTCGGTACTATTGTAATTCGGAAATTCAGATACATCTGAATTTCCAAAAAACTTAAATTCCTCTGCACTTCAATTCAGAACAAAACTAACTGCACATGTCTAGTTGAATTTATCAACTCTTATGTGCCAACATACGTAGATGCTCCTTGTACATTTGCAAATATGTCATATTATATTGTGTTTGTATTTATTGTTAAAACTTCAATAAACTTATTTAAAACAGTAAAGAAAAAATTAGATTACAATACTGCCAATGTTCAAAAAATGAAAACATATACAGATTTACTTACTGTGACAACTGTAGTATCCCATATAAACTTCTAAAACCTTTTAAATGTATCCCCAATATAATCATGATGACCCTCTTGCAGAAGATTTTTTATGACTGTATGTATAAACAAACATCAACTTCAAAAATCACTCAGTGGGAACACCAGCAGATTTATTGAAAATGTCATATGTCATATGCAACAGAATGTAATACATAAGGAATGAATAAGTAACCATAACTGTATTCAATCAGCAATAGTTTATAGTTCCTAAAACTGCAATATCATAGTATATAATGAATTGCTGATATATAAAGATTGACTGAAACATATGTATATATAAAACAGGTGAAAAAGCACAACATTCCATATGCTAAAAAGAAATGATAAAATGCTAACAATAGTTTTTAGTTTTAAGAGCAAGCAGGCTGAAGTCTCCTACAGTATAAGATGTCAATGTAAATCAAAATAAACACTATACTTGTTTATACCTATGCTGGAATGCACTGGTTCCCCAAACTTTTAACTAATATTGATATTTTTATACAGTATTTATATAGCGCCAACAGTTTGTGCAGCACTTTACAATATAAAGTACAGATACAATACAATAAAATACAAGAGGGTTAAAAGGGCTGCTATTTACTATAAGATAGAAAATGTTAAATAGTGCAGCGCTAAATAATCAAAAGTGGTATACTGGATAGAACAACCACAAAATATTGAATGCAAAGACCTGGATCGATGTGGCACGGCCTCGCAGGTTACCCAAGCGGTCTGGATGGCTACTATGAGGCAGATTCCTCAAATTCTGGACTGGAGAGACAGTGGTCCGTCCGCTAGCATGTCCCTGTTGACGACTTTCTTAGTCAAAACGTGTCAGAGGTTTGCATCATTGCACCCCATACTGCTTCTACTTATTCCTTTTTTATGTGATCACTTTAATTATTATTTTGTGTCATTTATTGTATGAACTTTTTAATCTAATAAACCTTGATTGGTTTTGTATGACCTGCACCATTTGGAGAATTTTTTTCTTGACCGTTTGGGTAACCTGCAAGACCTTGCCACATCATTTCAGGTCTTTTTGTAAGAGACCTATTAGAATTGTCCCCGCGAATTTGCGGGTGCGTGCGCGTGAATTTGTGGGCGCCCGGGAGCGTCCCTTTTCGCCAGACAGTCTATTTTTTTTTAAGTGTAGTTTGTGCGTGTAGAGAGAGGAGCCGGACTGCAGGAGTTGGGAGTAGGCAGACCCATCTTTTTCCATGCCCCGGGTGGCAATGGCAGGTGTGAGGGGGTCCTCCCACACAGCCCGCCCTACCTGCTCCGCCCCAACGGGGCAGAGGGACTCCCCTGTGAGGGAGTGAGAGGATCTAGCCCACTCAGCCAGCCCTGTTAGTCCTTCGCTTTTCTTTTTTTAGAGACCGCGTAGCCAAAGTGTGTGCATGTTAACCCAATTTCGAGTGCGTGTAAGTGTGGTGTTTTTTTTTTTTTTGTGGGAGGGGGGTGGGCGTACTAAGCGCAGGCTTACCTCGCATAGCACACCCACCAGGAGCCCGGGCTGAGACCACCAAACTCAATTCACATGCAGCCGAGACCGGGATCCAAACCCTTGGCTGCAGAGGTGAACGGCTTGTCAGCGCAGTGCCAATTGCGTTGAGCCACCGCAGCTCCACCAGACAGCCTATTTAAAGGGTGCACTGACCCCAGCCGAGTGCTGACAGATATCAGCGGTTCAGGTCCCTGTATCCTGTGCCTGTTCCTGTGCTCCTGATCCCAGTTGGCTTCCTTGACCTTGCTTTTGGACTCGCTTCACCCCTGACTCTTGGTTCCTGATCTCAGCTTCCCACGTGACCCTGTTTTCTGCCTGATGACTTTGTGCCTTGCTGCACGCTCGTTGCTGAACCCGGCTTCCCATGTGACCACGATCCTGTCTCCTGTTTTGCTCCGCTCTACTTCCCGGGTACCTGCGACCTTGTCCCTGAAACCTGCTGCGACTTCGTCCCTGCAACCTGCTGCGACTTTGTCCCTGCAACTTGCTGCGACTTCCTGCCTTTCAAGATTCGCATCACCTGCTGCGGGTTTCCAGAGCTACATCTGCAGGCACTCGTGTCTCCCCTAGCCCTTGGTTTCCCCTGTCTCCACTCTCAGCGGGACCAGGGCCAGAGATTCAAGAAAGGCTGACCTTGTCATTTCAGACTTCACCCAGGTACATGACACTTTGAGACCACAAAGCCTGCTTGACCCACTGTTACATAACAGATGAGTCCATCTCACATGGTAAGAGTAGCTCACATTTTTCCCCCATGAAGTAACCTTGATCTCTCCAGTCAACTGGCTATTCAGCATCCAGTGTTGTGGCTTGGAAGGAATTTTTCTACACTGTGCGTTCATCATACTGTAAATGGACTTTTACATTATTGTATTTAATTGCGTGTTTCACTTTTCATTAATATTTTTTATTGGTTGCATTCAATATTTTGTGGCTGTTCTAACCAGTAAACCACTTTTGATTATTTAGCGCTGCACCATTTATCCTTTATTCTTGTTTGACTTTGGCAGATTTTCCTTACATTTGGGTTCTAGCGCAGTTTTCACTTTAGATAGAGAATGTTACCTTTTAATATTATGGCTGTATAGTTGTGCAATGTGGACACTGAATGGCCTCAGTATAATTGATTCTATATTCTGAGGCCGCCTACAGACGAAGAGACATGTCCGCTCAAACATGTCCGACGGACCATTTCCAGCGGACATGTCTCCTCGGATTTTGGTCTGATGGCGTGTACACACCATCGGACGAAAATCCCCTCGATCTGAGGACGCGTTGACATAGCGGTGACGTTGACGCCGCCACGTCACCAGTCCAGGAAGTAAAATACTTCCACGCATGCGTCGAATCCATTCGGCGCATGCGGGGGATTTCTGTCCGCTGGTTAGGCGTACTAACCAGCGGACATGTCCGCATGCTTTGAAATTTGTCCGCTGGACAAACCTGTCCGCTAGGTCGTACACACGATCCGAGATGTCCGCTGAAACTGGTCGGCGGACCAGTTTCAGCAGATAAATTCGATCGTGTGTACGCGGCCTTATGGATACAGTGGAACCTCGGATTGCAAGTAACGCGGTTTACAAGCATTTTGCAATACAAGCAATTTGAAAAAAAAAAAACCCTGACTAGTTTTTCAAGCATAGTCTCAAGCATAGTCTCACAAGATGAGCATGATTTAAGACGCTGGGGTGTGCAGTACAACATTTGGCAAGAGTTGCGGGGGCACCGGTGATGTTCAGAGACACTCTGAGCGGCTCGGAGACACTCGGAAACATTCCGTTCCTGAATTGATTGTGGAACGATTATCTTCCTATGGGTAAACTCGCTTTAATATATGAGTACTTTGGATTACAAACATTGTTCTGGAACTAATTATGCTTGTAATCCAAGGTATTAGGCCCTGGACAGACCGATTTGAAAAAATCTGTCTGCTGGGATGTATTGGTTTGATCGTGTACACACGATCAAACCAAAATCCCCGCCGGCAGACGGCGCGCTAACATGTCGGCGACGTGGCGGTGACGTTGATGCCGCCACGTCACCGCACCAGGAAGTGAATTACTTCCGCGCATGCGTCGAATCCATTCGACGCATGTGCGAGAAGATATGTCTGCTGGTTAGCGTACTAACCAGATGACATATCGGGCAGACGGATTCCCAGCCAAAAGATTTTAAAGCATGCTTTAAAATCTGTCGGCTGGCCAAATCCGTCGGCTCGCCCGTACACACGATTGAATCTGTCTGCTGGGACGGTCGGGCCGACCGTTTCCAGCAGATAGATTTGATCGCGTGTACGCGGCCTTACTGTACATGCTTATTCAATGTATTTGTACTTTTTGGACTCTAGGTGACCTCAATCTGCCATAAATGTCTTTTGCATGTGGTTTATGTTATATTAACATTTTCTTAAAAAATTTGATGTATTGCTGCTTACTTATAATGTTACACATGTATTGTTGTTTGTGTGCCTTTAAATAATTTTGTCCTCACTCCATAACTAGAGCATACTCTATGTAGTTAGTCCCACCCTTCTTCTTCTTCTTCATGCTTTAGTCTCCATTCATCACATGTGCTGTATTTTGCTAGAGATACACACACACACACACACACACTTATTTATTTACACATGATTTATTAATATGATGTTCATTTGGGAACATCTGCACAAGTTTACAATTAAAGCTTTCTATGATCTGCAGGATTTCATTTGACTAAAGTCACTGCCAAGCTACTACACTGTAAGTTAAAGTGGATGTAAACCCAAAATGTTATTTTTTGATTAAGGTTTGCACCTTGTATGGTATAGGGATTTCATGTCATCTGTGCCCAGTCAGCTCCTCTTATTTTTTTTCAGTGAGATGAAAATTGACACAGAGAAATAGGAGTCGGTTCCCCCTTGCTGTGAGTGACAGGTGATTTACAGATCTCATGCAGGAGTCTGAGAGAGACATTCAGTATACTTCAGATCCCCTCCTCCTTTCAACTCCAGCTCTCCCAGGATTGGCTGCTGCACACCTCAGCATGATTGAGCATGAATGTGGTGACTTTTCTGTGATTTGACTGGATGTTAGTGATCATAGCAGAAGCTCAGTGTAAGAAATACACAGGAGAAAATGCATGTTGACAAGGGGAGTGTAGAAGTAAGTGGGGAGTCTACTGACATCACAACTCCACCCACTGCGTTCCAGACAACAGACCCACCTACAGAATCTGCAGTTTTTTGGCTCTCATAACAGACAGAGTGGAGACATTTGACAGTTACGGATACATGCAGGAGGCATGTATATTCTTATAGATAACCACTATGGCAGTAGTTTAGAAAGGATGAGAGTGGGTTTACATCCACTTTAAGCTGTCTCACCACCACGGGCGTCTGCTCCATAGGGCAAGGGGGGTGGTTTGCCCCCCTGGAATCGCCAGGGAGAGCCAGGAGCAGGGTCGCATCGTATGTCATGGAGCTGGGTCTGTGTGCAAGGTCCCGCCCCACTAGTTCGGCTCGTCTGATAATCTTCTAGTGTTCCGCCTATCACAAGAGTCGAACTGAAAAAAATATACTGTCAATATAATGTAGTGTTTCAGTCAAGGGAAAGGGGTGCTGTGTAATGTAAAGGGGTCCAGTGATGCAGGGTGCTGTTTAATGTAAAGGGAGTCAGTGATGCAGGGTGCTGTGTTTTGTAAAGGGGTCCAGTGATACAGGGTGCTGTGGGGTGCTGTGTAATGTAAAGGGGCCCAGAGGTGCAGTTGTGGAGAGGGGGTACACAGTAGTGACAAAGAGATATTGAAAGATGCAGGGGCACAGTGGGGTGTTTTTACATTTTAACGTGGGGGGGGGGACATTTTGAACCCCCGTTAGCGGTCAAAGAAAGGGTAAAATGCGACTGTGTATCGCCACTGCCGAAGCGCCACCCCCCCCCCCTTAAAAAATTTCAGCGGATGCCCATGCTCACCACAATGGGATCATTTATAGAGATAACACTTCCAGTGCTTAAATTGCAGAAGCAGAACATTACCAGTATTTAGACGAAGTGGCTATGTTATTTTTTCTTTTGTCCAGGCTTTTCCTTTCATTTTTACCTGGTAATCCTGCCAATAACACATTTCCCATCCCTGAGCGGCTACACTTGATCCTCCACTGTATCTATGGAGGCATCCATAGTTACCACCCAGTGTAAACATGTCTGAACAATAACAAGGTCACCTTATTACCTTATTACATGTGCATGGGAACACCCAAACTCCCAAAACACAATAAGAAATTAAGGGCTGATTTAGCTATATATCTAAAATTTGCTTTCGGTCCACTGACCCTGTAATCAAGTTCATAATTCTATTATTATTATTATTGTTATTATTACATTTTTGGGTTCTTGATATGTATACTTGTGTGTCACTTTTTTGTTTTGTTTGTTTTTTCATTTTTTATTTAATTAAGTTTCTTTCTGCCATCCGGGGGATAGTGAATACTCTTTGGCATTTGAAAATGTAGGGATGAACTAGCTGTTAAACTAAATGAGTTACATTAGACTCCTTGTGCCAAATCATTTAAATCAAGTCTTTAGTAGAACCAACAATTAAATCTATTTAGTATACTAAGAAAAGGAAACAAAAATGTAACTGGGTAATACAAAAAGCCTAGTACAATCTGTACACTGTAATGAGTTGGCATAACATGTGAGTTTTTCCATCATTTATCTGTTTTCGTCGGGGAGTAAAAAGAAAAAAATGTTTAATCTTTTCTGGGGGAGATTTTTAAATAAAAAGACAGGTTATTTATTTTTTATTTTTTTACTTTCAAGATTCAGGCCCCAAGTCCTCCTCCGTGGCCTTTAATTATTTACTGCTGTGTCTAATAAAAATGGAAACCTGAAGTTCCAAAGTGATTACAATTCATATCTGTAATCTTTCAAGCTGCAAACACTAAATTAGGATGTTTTTTTAATGTTTATATATTTAATATACAAATAAATTATATATATATTATCTATATCAATAATTGCAAATGCATTAATTTAATATAATTATTATTATATTGGTATATTTTTCAAGTTATTTTTTTTTACAAATTACGTTGGTGGATATTTTGACATCCATTGTCCTACTAACAGGTGCATTACAAAGGAAAAATGCACACTCCCCTACTCATCCTCAAGGTCAAAATGCATATTCCCAGTAAACAAGAAAAAATAGCAAAAGGCACTAATGTCCAAAAAGTATAAGGTGCAAAGTCAAAGCATTATATGTTCTTCCGCATAGTTTTCAAGTTGATACTTATTTACTTACAAAATGTGGGCAACCCCAAATATGTAATTAAAAAGAAAAGTGGTAAAAAGTTTAGAGCACAAAAACCCTATGTAGAATAGGTATTCCAGTCCAGTGTGTGTCAGTGCAAAATAAAAAAGTATGGAGTACAACTCTGCAATGCATGTACATTGGCAACATTTTAAATTTCCTTTAGGCTTGGTTCCCACACCTAAACCGGCCGTGGATCGCACAAGACGTTATGCGTCCCCTGTTCTCCATTTCAGGGGATAATCAGGGCAGAATCTTTGCTGAATTCAGGCCCTGGAACGGAGTCAAAGATGCACAGTGTTTCCTGTTCTGTGACAGCCTATGTAGCCGCCCCCTTGAATAGGCCCCTTCCCTCTTAAGATCTCATCTGCTTGATTGTAGACTAGGTCATTTCACTTGTAGATTCACATTTAGGTCTTTTGAGTTTAATCACTGAACCTACAGGAGAGTCCCTTTGATTAGGGCCCCCTATTAAGATCTCATCTGCTTGATTGTAGACGTAGGTCATTTCACTTGTAGTTTCACATTTAGGTGGAGATGATATCCGGAGAACCAAAGGGTGGCTTTTGATGTTATAATAATTGAGAGCCGGTTACAATCTCCTGCTATGCGAATTAGATGCCCACCCAATTTGCATAGGTGTGAACCTAGCCTTAACCGATTGCCGACCAGCTGTGGCAGGTTGGCATGGCTGTGCCAATCGCCATAGCTATATGTTGGCTCTTTAGGAAGCTATATTAGGCGCCCGCCTGCCCGCAGCGTGTCTCCAGAGCTAATGCACGTTCCCCAGCGGGCGGGATGTCCTGACAGAATGAGAATGGGGATCTGTGTGTGTAAACACACAAATGCTGGTTCTGTCAGGGGAGTGGAGACAGATCGTGTGTTCCTACTAAGTAGGAACACACAATCTGTTTCCTCCCCTAGTCACTCCTATTCCCCTACAGTTAGAAACACACATTTTATAGACACTATAACTTTTGCACAAATCAATATACGCATATATATGCTTATTGTGATTTTTTTTTACCAAAAATATATCGACCTAAACTGTAGAAGGTATAATGTGTAGCGCCAATAGGGGGCCCTAATCAAAAGGACTCTCCTGTAGGTTCAGTGATTAAAACACAACAAAACCTAAATGTGAAACTACAAGTGAAATGACCTACGTCTACAATCAAGCAGATGAGATCTTAATAGGGGGCCCTAATCAAAGGGACTCTCCTGTAGGTTCAGTGATTAAACTCAACAAGACCTAAATGTGAATCTACAAGTGAAATGACCTACGTCTACAATCAAGCAGATGAGATCTTAAGAGGGAAGGGGCTATTCAAACCACTCCCCTTTTTGTGATCACTAATTGAAATAAAATATATATAACAAAAAGTAATAAGTGTGTATATGCACTAAATGGATGTATAAACCCGTTAAGAAAACACACAAAGTGAAAAATACCGGTGTGCTCACTCGCAGTATAGAAACCAATGAATCTGTATAGATGTTTCAAACCTATTGAGAAGGGCACTATAAAAGGTCCGTGACCGTGCAATCAATAACAATAAATCATAAGGTGACCATGCAATCAATAACAATAAAATGGTAAATCATGAAGTGAAAACATATATATCCTAATGTCCACTGTGATTGAGTAGAAGCAATCAATCAAATGAATATTAGTCCATACACCCAGACGGTGTAACGAATGTATTCTTCTTCTGAGATGCTTAAATGGGGTAGAAGATCCAAGATACAATCCTCAAACAGAAAAGATATAAATAGGTACCCTTACCGGATCAGATGGACCCTCAACTCACCATACGGTGGGGGGTCTTCAGGGCTTGTAAAGGCCGATTGCCTAATCATGTATCCAGACAGTGGTGCCAGGTGGAGATGATATCCGGAGAACCAAAGGGTGGCTTTTGATGTTATAATAACTCCGTGATGGTATACATTCACTCCCAGGCATAGGAGGGGAAAAGAGAAGAAAAGCGACTCCTCATAGTGTAAAACCACCAATTTAATAAAATAAAATAAATAAAATTCCACTACATCACACATGTGACAGGGATCACTTAAAACATAAAATGTAAAACCACACGTGAAAAGAAAAAAACCTGTATCTAATAGCAACAACTCTCCCCCCTTGATGGGTGGACATAGGTATTCCCAAAGGGGAAACACAAATGCAGTAAAGACTTGGCAAGTCAGTGACCCGACCGGTTTCGTCTCATATAGACTTCAACTGGGGTATCTAACTGTGACATGCATCTTACCTGCATTTATAGGCCCGTAGTATCCGCGTCCATGAGACCTCAATCAAAGCTGGCGTGCGTGTCAAATGTAACACGTGAGTGGTGTTTGTATTCCAAATCCCGGAAGTGTATGGGCGGGGATCAGTATTGCATAGCCCAATCATTCACATGGAGGTGTGGGTTGCTGACCCCCTCTCTTCTCTCATAGGAGGAAGAGGGGCTAAAGAACTTCAGGAGTATGGAAGTATATGGGCAGGAATATCAAGTGTATACCCAATCACTACCGAGGTAGTGTTGTCACATCCCCTTCACTCACTCTCGTGGATAGAGAGAGACTGGGGCGCTCCATATTCAGGCGAGTTGAACTCCGCCTCTGTGTGCGCAACCAACGTGACGTTCTGACGTCACCGATATGTGCCTCAGTGCGTTCCAGGCACCAGCACGTCCCGCTCCCATAGCGCGGACATCACATGGTGCGGAAGTATGCTGGCGTCATGCGTTCCACTCACAAGAAACGTGCGCTCCACAGGAACCAAGGATCATTCTGGGTTTACACCATTCAAAGAAGGGAGGACAAATAAGCCCAACTGATCACAGATAAACACCCATATCGGTCTCATGGAGGGGTGAGACGGGGAATACAAAATAAAATAAAATACCATCTAGACCAATTATATTATAATGTCATGGAAAGAAAAAATATACAAAAACCTATATGTATATATGATGTTTACACATAACATTGGTACATGGTGCATCTATGTGTCCGTCTAGATTGTGATCGATTATCAATTAGTCACAGAGGGGGGAGAATATCAAAAACTATATGAACACAAATTGCATATGGAACCATATGATATCAATGTTGGCCAACTGCATACTGTTGATACATCACTCCTTGGCGTCTGGATGATCGCCTGGAGTGAGATCAATCGCAGGAAGCAAACACTGGCACCATATGTATATGTACCATCTACACTACAGTGTTGCAGAAATGAAAAGGGGGATGGGTGTGAACGTTGATCTATGGGAGTCCCTAATCAGGATTGGTTGATGAAGGCGTTCACATCCCATTCCACGTTTAAACCATAAGGTACGTAACTTTTGAGTTGAAAGATCCAATATACTTCCAGCTTAGATACCCCTCTTACACTAGGCTATCCTCTCCAATGAGGTACAAATTTATCTATTATTTGGAAACTGGTTCCCTCAAGTTTCTTGTTATGCTTTTCCAGAAAGTGTCTGGGTACAGTGTGTTTTGTGTAACCCTTCTTGATTTTCGCAATGTGTTCACCTACCCTTGTGGAAAAGCTCCGTATGGTACGACCAACGTACTGTTTCCCACAAGGGCAGGTGATAAGGTACACAATATGTGTCGTAGCGCATGTGGAGAAGTGCTTCATCGGGAACTCCATCCCTGTGTGGGTGGATCTAAAGCTGATTGTTTTCCTCCTCCCGTTTACGTTATTGACACACACCTTACACCTCCTGCAGGGATGAAAACCCTTTGAGAGGGGAAAAAAGGAGGGCTTAACAGGGGGATCTGAAATGTTAGGTGCTACCTGGTTTTTGAGAGATGTGGCTCCTCTGTATATTACCATTGCATTAGTGGGAAGTACTGGTCCCAGAATGCAATCTTCTTTCAAGATCCTCCAGTGCTTGTTAATGATATCCTTAATTTGTCTATACTGAACAGAAAAAGTAGTAAAAAAAAAAGAGTTCCTAAATCTTGGTTCCTGGATCGCTTTTTGTCTTTCCATTGTTAATGTAGTGCGATCAATGCTTCCAATCCTGTCTATCTCCCTGTCAACCTCATAGCTGGAATAACCTTTATCCAAGAATCTATTCTTCAGAATTTGCGCTTGGATATGGAAATCTTGGATATTAGAACAGTTACATCTTATCCGCAACAATTGGCTCCGTGGTACGGATTTTAGCCAAGCGGGGTGGTGACAACTGTCTGTTGGGATATATCCATTGCGGTCTGTGCTTTTGAAATTAGTTTTCGTTGTCAACTGATTATCCTGAACCTGGATCTCCAGATCCAGGAAATGGATATTTGAAAAGCTTGCCTCATATGAAAGGCTGATTCCATTGCAATTCAGAGCAGACATGAATTCATCCAAGGATTGGCGATCGCCTCACCATAGGAGGAGGATGTCGTCTATGTATCGAGCCCAGAGAACAATCTCTGGTCGATTGAAAGCATAGACGACATCCTCCTCCCACTTGGCCATGAAGATATTGGCCAGCCAGACTGCGTGCAAATTTAGCCCCCATCGCCACCCCCTTTTGTTGCAAATAAAATTCTCCACCATACCAAAAGTAATTGTTTGAGGTGGCAAATTTCAAAAGGTCTAATATGAATTCTTTTTTGATGGTGGGGAGATAGTCAACCCTACCGAGAAAACACTTAACCGCTTCAAACCCCAAATCATGGGCAATACTGGTGTACAGAGAGGCTAAATCCGCTGTTACCAGCATGATATCCTCACTGTACGTAACCTCTTGGAGTCTTGCAATTGTGTGTCTCGTGTCTTTAAGATATGAGGGAATGTGTTTAACGACCGGCTGTAAGTGGAAATCAATATATTTCCCTAAGTGGGAGGTGACAGAGTTGATACCACTTATGATGGGCCTACCGGGAGGGCATACACCATCCTTGTGGATCTTAGGCAAGTAGTACATTACAGGAATGCGTGGAACTCTGGGGATGAGGTAACTTCGTTCCTTTTTATCTAAAATGCCCTTACGTGTTCCGGTTTCAATGAGTTTAGTTAAAGAGGCTTTAATTTTAGATGTGGGATTGGAGGGCAACTTAACGTAGGTTTCAATATCTCCCAGAATGCAGAACATTTCTCCATGATACGCAGATTTATCTAGAACGACTACCCCCCCCCCTTATCCGCTGGACGAATAACGAGGTTCTTATGCTCACACAAACTTTTTAGGCCCATCTTAATTCTAGGGTCAGAGTAGGTCCTTTTGAGGGGAAGTTCATCTAGGTCTTTTAAGACCAGATCCCTAAAGACTCTGACATTTGGTGCCATGGGGCACGAGGGGTTGAATAAAGATGGGTTGGAGAGTCTGGTATGTACCATCTGCGAAGATATTTCTGGGAGATTAGGTCTACTGGGATTACTAATGAAGTATCTTTGGATATTAAGCTTCCGAACATACTTTTGCACATCAATAAAGGTATTGAATTTGTTCAGAGTTTTGGGAGGGACAAATTTCAAACCCTTGTCCAAGACTACTTTTTCTGTTTCTGTGAATACTCGCCTGAATATGGAGCGCCCAGTCTCTCTCTATCCACGAGAGTGAGTGAAGGGGATGTGACAACACTACCTCGGTAGTGATTGGGTATACACTTGATATTCCTGCCCATATACTTCCATACTCCTGAAGTTCTTTAGCCCCTCTTCCTCCTATGAGAGAAGAGAGGGGGTCAGCAACCACACCTCCATGTGAATGATTGGGCTATGCAATACTGATCCCCGCCATACACTTCCGGGATTTGGAATGCAAACACCACTCACGTGTTACATTTGACACGCACGCCCGCTTTGATTGAGGTCTCATGGACGCGGATACTACGGGCCTATAAATGCAGGTAAGATGCATGTCACAGTTAGATACCCCAGTTGAAGTCTATATGAGACGAAACCCGGTCGGGTCACTGACTTGCCAAGTCTTTACTGCATTTTTGTTTCCCCTTTGGGAATACCTATGTCCACCCATCAAGGGGGAGAGTTGTTGCTATTAGATACAGGTTTTTTTCTTTTCACATGTGGTTTTACATTTTATGTTTTAAGTGATCCCTGTCACATGTGTTATGTAGTCGAATTGTATTTATTTTTATTTTATTAAATTGGTGGTTTTTACACTATGAGGAGTCGCTTTTCTTCTCTTTTCCCCTCCTATGCCTGGGAGTGAATGTATACCATCACAGAGTTATTATAACATCAAAAGCCACCCTTTGGTTCTCCGGATATCATCTCCACCTGGCACCACTGTCTGGATACATGATTAGGCAATCGGCCTTTACAAGCCCTGAAGACCCCCCACCGTATGGTGAGTTGAGGGTCCACCTGATCCGGTAAGGGTACCTATTTATATATTTTCTGTTTGAGGATTGTATCTTGGATCTTCTACCCCATTTAAGCATCTCAGAAGAAGAATACATTCGTTACACCGTCTGGGTGTATGGACTGATATTCATTTGATTGATTGCTTCTACTCAATCACAGTGGACATTAGGATATATATGTTTTCACTTCATGATTTACCATTTTATTGTTATTGATTGCACGGTCACCTTATGATTTATTGTTATTGATTGCACGGTCACGGACCTTTTATAGTGCCCTTCTCAATAGGTTTGAAACATCTATACAGATTCATTGGGTTCTATACTGCGAGTGAGCACACACGGGTATTTTTTTCACTTTGTGTGTTTTCTTAACGGGTTTATACACCCATTTAGTGCATATACACACTTATTACTTTTTGCTATATATTTTATTTCAATTAGTGATCACAAAAAGGGGGAGTGGTTTGAATAGCCCCTTCCCTCTTAAGATCTCATCTGCTTGATTGTAGACGTAGGTCATTTCACTTGTAGATTCACATTTAGGTCTTGTTGAGTTTAATCACTGAACCTACAGGAGAGTCCCTTTGATTAGGGCCCCCTATTAAGATCTCATCTGCTTGATTGTAGACGTAGGTCATTTCACTTGTAGATTCACATTTAGGTTTTGTTGTGTTTAATCACTGAACCTACAGGAGAGTCCTTTTGATTAGGGCCCCCTATTGGCGCTACACTTTATACCTATTTACTTTCACAAAATTTCCATTTTGTTGTGTTGGCTGCCTGATTCTATCCATCCATTTAACTTTAGTTAGCGCAATATATTTTTACTATTATTTTTAAACTGTAGAAGAAATTAATTTTTTTCCAAAAACTCAGAGGTGATCAAATACCACCAAAAGAAAGCTCTATCTGTGGGGAAAAAAGGACATAAATTTTGAGTACAACGTTGCACGACTGTGAATTATTATGTGTCAGCCCTGTCCAGTTGTCTTTTGCTAAACTATTCAACCCACCAACTCTCCTATCCCCACATTGTAGATATTCATCTATCTGTAGCCCCAAGATAACACCTATCAGGCTAATTAACAGCATACATATGCTGTTGCAGGGCGGCCCTTAATCGCAAAAATCATGTACATGTATGTGATTCCTTTCTTTGGGTCTAGGGAGCGCCGCATGAGCCCAGGTCCCACTGTGATTGGACACAGCAGGAGCCAATCAGTGGGTCCGGCAGACACAGGTAATTATTCGAAGAGAGGCAGATTGTTGGTCTACCTATGCATACAAGGCAGATTGCTGTTCTGCTATTAAGAAAGGCAGAGATCTTGTGTTTCTGCTAAGCAGGAACACAGATCTCTGTCTTTCATCAGTTAAGCCATCCCCACACAGAAAGAAAGCACTCCCAGGGAACACAGATAACCCTTTGGTTGCCCCTCGTGTTAACCCCTTCCCTGCCGGTGCCATTAGTGCAGTGACAGTGCATTTTTTAGCACTGATTACTGTATTGGTGTCACTGATCCCCAAAAATTGTCACTTAGTGTCAGATTTGTCCACCGCAATCTCGCTAAATATTGCTGCTCGCCCCCATTACGAGTAAAAATAAAAAGTCAGAGATACACTACGCCGCCGTATTTTACCAGGCTATACACCGAATTCTGGTAGATTTTGTCCCTTACGGTACGGCGGCGTAGTGTATTTCTTGCCGCGTAATCGAAATAAGCATTTAAATTAGGCGCGTCCCCGCAGATGGAACTGCGCATGCTCTGTTCAGAAATTTCCCGCTGTGAATTGCGCGAAATAACGTCGTTACGTCATTCCTTGTTTGAGTAGCGTCGTTTATGGACATTCCTAGACGAGTTACGTAAAAAATAAAAAAAACGTTGACATTCGACGCTGGAACGACGGCCATACTTAACATGGGCTGTCTAATATTAGACCAGCAAAAAGCTGGTATAGTTTTACGCAGCAAAAAGATGACTAACGATGCCGTAAGAGATTGCGATTGACGTTCGTAATTTCGTGGATCGTTGGCAAAAGCTCATTTGCATACCCGACGCGGAAAATGACGGGAACTCCACCCAGCGGCCGCAAATTTATTGCAGCGTAGATCCGAAGGCGTACGAACACGTAAGCCAGTCGGATTGAAGCCTGCAGCCGTATTTTCATGGTTTGAGGTTTCAGAGTAGTGAAAAAACGCGTGTAATTTGAAAGTACTCCAGTCTAACGCGAGTTAGACAGGAGTAAGGGCTCTGTGAATCTGGCCCTATAACTTTAGCCCAAACCAATCAATATTGGGATTTTGTTTTACCAAAAAAACATGTAGCAGAATACATATTGGCCTAAATTCATGAAGAAATTAGAATTTATTATATGCATGTGTTTGTTTTATAGCAGAAAGTTAATTTTTTTTTTCAAAACTGTCAGTCTTTTTTCCTTATAGCACAAAAAATAAAAACCATAGAGGTGATCAAAAAAAACCGACGGACCGTTTCAGCAGACAAATTCGATCGTGTGTACGGGCGGACAGACGGGTTTTTCCAGCAGACAGATTTTAAAGCAGTACGCTAACCAGCAGACATATCTGCCCGCGCATGCGTCGAATGGATTCGACGCATACGCGGAAGTGTTTTACTTCCTGTTGATGGTGACGTGGCGGCGTCAACGCCACCGCCACGTCACCGCGCGTCTGTCTGCCGGCGGGATTTTGATTTCTCCCAGCAGACAAATCCGATCAAAACGGTCTGTTAGACCGACTTGATCGGATTTATTTGGTCGTGTGTACGCGGCCTTATTGACAGTCTAGACAAGCTTTTCATTACAGTGATCATTTAAAAACAACCCCCAAAATGTGTTGCTGTAGGGTACCTTTTAGAGCTATCTATACCACAAAAAGAAGCCATGGAACTGAACCAATCATTTCCTGTGGTTAGTGCTTGACTGGTGGTCCCATCACTCAAACTCTCTAGAACTGCTTATCCTAATCAAATCTTACAGTTCAAAAAACCCTGTAAGATTAGTTAGTCCTGCATGGTTTTTAGTGCAGTAGATGTAAATGGGTACTTCCCAACATATCTTGCTCTTATATATTGTGGAAAGTGAAATTGTCAGCCCTCAAACTTTTAAACGTCAAATTCATTACCAAGATCAGAAATTAAAAAATATACCTCCCATTAACTTAGACACAAAAACCTTTTTCTGGGTACTGCTGTTAAAGCAGAGTTCCTACTAAAATAAAATATTAAAAGTCAGCAGCTCCAAATACGGCAGCTGCTGACTTTTAATAATTGGACACTCACCTTTCCCAGGGTCCAGCGATGCAGGGGGAACAAAGCCCCACTGGTTTCCAAGGTGCCGGAATCACTACCGTGATTGTCTAAGCAATCATCTGGGACCTTTGACTATGATTGCCGAGAGGGAGGGGGGAGAGGTGACCTTGCAATGCCGCAGTGCCCAGGGAGGAAGTGGGATCTGAAACCCTCTAAAAAGAGGGTTTCCGCACCCCTCCCCAAAACAATTACATGTCAAATGTGGCATGTCAGGGGGTCACCTTCCCTTAAAGCAGAAGTTCCATTTTTGGGTGGAAATCCGCTTTAAACTAGGTTTGCTTTGTTATTATAGTTTCTATTTTCTGACTTCTGGGATAAGCTCTTTCTCCGGGTCTAAGCCTTGCCCAGACACCTATTCTTTTTACAATGAGGGCATTCTTTGTGGCCACTGGGAAAGTGCTTTCAGACAGGGATTGGCAGGTGGAATAGGATTTGCCCAAAGTGTATAAAGATTATAGCCTTAAAGGCAGAAACAAGTTAAAAACAGTATTAACAGGATCTTCTTTGATTGATGAATGTAATGGCATGATTCTTGAAATTACTTTCAAGCAAGTCTAGAAGACAGACTCAATTTATATAAAGGCCCAAATAGCTCAAATAACATAGAAATAACTGTTATAAGTAAATTAAAGTATATGGGCAGACCTTACTGACCTACCTTTTCTGGTTTCAATACTCTGTGACCTGGAATAAGTAAAATAAATTAAAGGACCTGACCTCTATATTTATAAAGTAATATAAAAAAGTACTGACATTAGGGGACTATTACAATAGTTGGGCAATAAGCATTTGCAGAGCAATGGCAGCCTACAATTTCTCTCAACAGGTTTCCATTATATATATTTTACCACAACCTTCAATTCTGCCTTATTAACCCCTTGGTCATTCTAGGAACCTTTGAAGGTGCATTAAAACATTAAAACAAAAGGTGTTTAATGGCTTATAGCTCACTTTCTTTCTAAAGTGGTCATGAGTATAAAGCCTGTTCCCTGCCAGCATGCTGCAGAGTGGGACTCTTGCTACTGTCTGGAAGCAGTGAATTTATTGCAGAGGTCTGACACACACCCTACTCAGTCATGCTCATAGCTCTTCATCAGCAAATTTTATCCTTATTCTGATTGGAGAGTTTTGGTTCTAATTTAGCAAGGGTCCAATTCTGAAGCATGCTGGTGGAGGACAGGCATTTCAACCAGCTGTGGCTGGTTTTTAAAGACAACAAACTGTAAGATGTTATGCACCTTTTTCTGTTAATGTCAAATCTATATTCTAAAGATGGTTTGCACCTAAATGGAAGGGGACCTGCTGTGCTGGTGGAGAGGTTTATGGTAATGCTGGAGAATATATTTAAACTAGGATTGAGGGGAGGTTGAATTAGATTAAAACGGGGCAGACACGTCAGACAGGGGTCAGTCCCAAATTAGAGGCTGAAAGATTAGGGAGGGTGCCATGGCAAGTGATAAGATTCACAAACAACCATGGAAATGGTTACCTATTTATATCTAAAAGTAAAAAATATGCAAAA
>JAJQKJ010000738.1:0-102280 GCA_029574335.1 Rana kukunoris
AAACAATCTAATATTCATCACCATATACCCAATCATTAAACCCCATATTTGAACTTTTTCAAGAAAACCTTATTTACTCAGTGGAGAACTTGTTAATTACGGGAAGGGGACACTTTATTTAGAAAAAACAATAAGTATTCCTAGAACTTCTACACCAACCCCGGGGGGCGTTCTACCTGAGACAGAATCTGCTTTATATAGAAGACGGATTATCATTCTGAATTCACACCGATGCCCGACCTCTTCTCTGCCTCGGCCCTCACACCGACCTCTTCTCTGCCTCGGCCCTCACACCGACCTCTTCTCTGCCTCGGCCCTCACACCGACCTCTTCTCTGCCTCGGCCCTCACACCGACCTCTTCTCTGCCTCGGCCCTCACACCGACCTCTTCTCTGCCTCGTCCCTCACACCGACCTCTTCTCTGCCTCGTCCCTCACACCGACCTCTTCTCTGCCTCGGCCCTCACACCGACCTCTTCTCTGCCTCGGCCCTCACACCGACCTCTTCTCTGCCTCGTCCCTCACACCGACCTCTTCTCTGCCTCGTCCCTCACACCGACCTCTTCTCTGCCTCGTCCCTCACACCGACCTCTTCTCTGCCTCGGCCCTCACACCGACCTCTTCTCTGCCTCGGCCCTCACACCGACCTCTTCTCTGCCTCGTCCCTCACACCGACCTCTTCTCTGCCTCGGCCCTCACACCGACCTCTTCTCTGCCTCGGCCCTCACACCGACCTCTTCTCTGCCTCGTCCCTCACACCGACCTCTTCTCTGCCTCGTCCCTCACACCGACCTCTTCTCTGCCTCGTCCCTCACACCGACCTCTTCTCTGCCTCGGCCCTCACACCGACTCCCGACCTCTTCTCTGCCTCTTCCCTCACACCGACTCCCGACCTCTTCTCTGCCTCGACCCTCACACCGACCTCGTCTCTGCCTCGTCCCTCACTCCAACCTCTTCTCTGCCTCGGCCCTCACACCGACCTCTTCTCTGCCTCGTCCCTCACACCGACCTCTTCTCTGCCTCGGCCCTCACACCGACCTCTTCTCTGCCTCGGCCCTCACACCGACCTCTTCTCTGCCTCGTCCCTCACACCGACCTCTTCTCTGCCTCGGCCCTCACACGACCTCTTCTCTGCCTCGTCCCTCACACCGACCTCTTCTCTGCCTCGGCCCTCACACCAACCTCTTCTCTGCCTCGTCCCTCACACCGACCTCTTCTCTGCCTCGTCCCTCACACCGACCTCTTCTCTGCCTCGTCCCTCACACCGACTCCCGACCTCTTCTCTGCCTCGTCCCTCACACCGACTCCCGACCTCTTCTCTGCCTCGTCCCTCACACCGACTCCCGACCTCTTCTCTGCCTCGTCCCTCACACCGACCTCTTCTCTGCCTCGACCCTCACGCCGACCTCTTCTCTGCCTTGGCCCTCACACGACCTCTTCTCTGCCTCGTCCCTCACACTGACACAACCTCTTCTTTGCCTCGGCCCTCACACCGACCTCTTCTCTACCTCGTCCCTCACACCGACCTCTTCTCTGCCTCTTCCCTCACACCGACCTCTTCTCTGCCTCGTCCCTCACACCGACTCCTGGTAAGAGAGAACCTGGACACCTTCATCAACCAATCAGAACTTGCTTCTGCCCTGATCACATTGTAGCCAGATTTCTGTCTGTTCCATGTATATTAATAAATAGTATTTGGAGTTTATGGCCCATTCACACATAGACTATGTTACCAAAACTATTGGGACACCTGCTTTTACACGCATATGAACTTTGGTTCACACAAGGTTTAGGGGGGTTGTCTATGGGAATGAGCCGGCGGAATTGTAATTGGGCGGGTACGGGGCGTGTATTATTTAAACTAAGCGCGATCCCGCGGCGAACGTACAGCGCATGCGTCGACTGTCAATGCATCCCAGTGCGCATGCTCCACATTCTGTCAGTGAACGTCAATGACGTCAAATCCCCATTCATGAAAGTTTTACGCAAGCGACGCGATTTTTTTTTTTTCTCGACGCGATGACGACGGCTATACCTAACATAGGATACTCCACTAGGGGGCTGCTTTATCTTTACGCCGCGTATCGCTTACGGAAACGTCGGAAAGTCACTGCGTCGCGCCGGAATACGATCGTGAATTCCCGATTCCGCTGATTAACATATTTTTAGAGCGTAAATCAGCGGGAACGCCCCCGGCGCCATTTTTAAATTAAAGTTGCGATGCGATGGCGAAATTCAGTTGCGCCGATCGCATCGGAACTCCAACCCAGCGTTTCTTGTTTTCTGGTTACAGAAAACAGAAACGCCGGCTTAAAGTGACAGTTAGGCTGGAGTATCACAGATACCCCCCGCCATAACTCTACCTGAATCTGGCCCAATAGTGTGAACCCATATAACAGTTTATTAAAAGATTAAAATCACACTTACAGGAAAGTAGATAAAATTTGCATGTGAATATATAGCCGGCCGGCTAGCACAACCCGTTCACTCGGGACACAGTATACGGTTAAAAGACGTCAGCACGCCGCCGCCCTACGCCGTTTCGTCTCAAAAGACTTTGTCCTGGGTCTCCCCCGCTGTCTCCAGATTCGAAGGATCCGACTCACCATACGGTGGTGGATCGACTGCGCTTAATCGCACCAATGGACTGCATGTGCAGGAACCAGCAACCGACTCGTCCTCGATATCGCAGACTTCTAGGTATCCCCACGTCTGGATCCAGTAATGGTTCTTCAACCGATATAGATGAGGGGTATGTACAAAAAAAAGAAAAACTCCACATAATGTCATACTGGCAAATGTAGGCAAATGTATAGAAAAAAAGAACAAATTGCCGTACGCGCAAAAAATGTCAAGTAGAAAAACAGCAATAAAAAAAAAACACAGCAATAAAAATGGTGCAAAAAGCACAACACCATGTGCCAAACAAACACAGTAACGTGAATGACGGTAGCTAAAAATGAATAAAAGGAGCAGGGAATGAATAGCAGCGTGGTAGGTAGCAACGTGGGTGTCCGTTTTGGGAAGTGGGAAAAAGCGGCCAGAACGGGGCTGCCCTCACCTGACGTTTTTCCATTCTCACCAATGGGGAAATTACGTCAGATAAGGGCAGCCCCGTTCTCGCCGCTTTTTCCCACTTCCAAAATGGCGGGTTTCGGTGGCATTTAAGGGCAGACGTGACGTCGGCGACGCAGCAGCCAATCCCCGACGACGTCACCTTGTGACGAAACGCGTAGGTGTGGCTTGCGCCCCGACGCCATCGGGACAGCGGGAGGATACGAGGAGAAGACGCCGAGATTAGTCGTTCATTCACATTGGATTTCCCACTCTTTGGACTTTCAGTTATCCACTGTCTCATAAACTGTTTATATTTGGACTCCACCAACCACACGTGTCGATCATATAGTATGAATTCTGAGTTTCTGTGTCTTCAGGTCACTTTTTTCTATTCATACCTATTTCTTTATATCATTTTTTCTACATTATTTGTGTTTTTTAATAGATACACCTATGTTCAATCAATAGGTTTTTGCCATCAATTATTACTAGTTTTTGCGCTGTACCTTCTTTTCTTTACTTGTCTATGGCAATATTAGACCTTTCTTGCAAAAGACTATTTGTGAGGTCAGGCACTGATGTTGGACGAGAAGGCCTGGCTCGCAGTCTCCGCTCTAATTCCTTGTATCCAATTGGCCAGGAGGAGAATATGGAGGGGGGGACACGGAGGCTTGGACACAGAGGAGATGGGGGGGGGGGGAGAAACTGCCAATGGATTTAAACACAGTGGAGAGCCTGACCTGCACAGGGTAAGTGAACCAGAAACCAAAGGGGGGTATGGTGCGTTGCGGCGGCCTGTATCGAGGAAGGGGAGGGGTCAGTCTGTCACCCCTCCCCTTTGAGCACCATCCGCCACAGGATTGTAATAATTGTGGAAGACAATAGAACAAAAATAAAACTTCACCTCTCCCAAAACAGCTTAAATGTGAAGACTGATCAGGTCCATCAGAGATACACTATATTACCAAAAGTATTGGGACACCGCTTTTACTTGCACAGGAACTTTATTGGCTTCCCAGTCTAATGTCTTTATGGACCTGGCTTTGTGCACTGGTCCAAACCATTTGGTGGAGGGGAGATTATGGTGGGGGGTGTTTAGTGGAGGGGGGAGATTATGGTGGGGAGTGTTTGGTGGAGGGGGATTATGGTGTGTGGGGTGTTTGGTTGAGGGGGGTTATGGTGGTGGGTGTCTGGTGGAGGGGGGCGTTATGGTGGGGGGGTGTCTGGTGGAGGGGGGAATTATGGTGGGGGGTGTTTGGTGGAGGAGGATTATGGTATGGGTGTTTGGTGGAGGGGGGATTATGGTGTGAGGTGTTTGGTGGAGGGGGGATTATGGAGGGGGATTATGGTGGAGGGGGGGTTATGGTGGTGGGTGTCTGGTGGAGGGGGGCGTTATGGTGGGGGGGTGTCTGGTGGAGGGGGGAGATTATGGTGGGGAGTGTTTGGTGGAGGGGGATTATGGTGTGGGGTGTTTGGTTGAGGGGGGTTATGGTGGTGGGTGTCTGGTGGAGGGGGGCGTTATGGTGGGGGGGGTGTCTGGTGGAGGGGGGAATTATGGTGGGGGGTGTTTGGTGGAGGGGGGATTATGGAGGGGGATTATGGTGGAGGGGGGGTTATGGTGGTGGGTGTCTGGTGGAGGGGGGCGTTATGGTGGGGGGTGTCTGGTGGAGGGGGGAGATTATGGTGGGGAGTGTTTGGTGGAGGGGGATTATGGTGTGGGGTGTTTGGTTGAGGGGGGTTATGGTGTGAGGTGTTTGGTGGAGGGGGGATTATGGTGTGAGGTGTTTGGTGGAGGGGGGATTATGGAGGGGGATTATGGTGGAGGGGGGGTTATGGTGGTGGGTGTCTGGTGGAGGGGGGCGTTATGGTGGGGGGTGTCTGGTGGAGGGGGGAGATTATGGTGGGGAGTGTTTGGTGGAGGGGGATTATGGTGTGGGGTGTTTGGTTGAGGGGGGTTATGGTGGTGGGTGTCTGGTGGAGGGGGGCGTTATGGTGGGGGGGGTGTCTGGTGGAGGGGGGAATTATGGTGGGGGGTGTTTGGTGGAGGGGGGATTATGGAGGGGGATTATGGTGGAGGGGGGGTTATGGTGGTGGGTGTCTGGTGGAGGGGGGCGTTATGGTGGGGGGTGTCTGGTGGAGGGGGGAGATTATGGTGGGGAGTGTTTGGTGGAGGGGGATTATGGTGTGGGGTGTTTGGTTGAGGGGGGTTATGGTGGTGGGTGTCTGGTGGAGGGGGGGGGCGTTATGGTGGGGGGGTGTCTGGTGGAGGGGGGAATTATGGAGGGGGATTATGGTGGAGGGGGGGTTATGGTGGTGGGTGTCTGGTGGAGGGGGGCGTTATGGTGGGGGGGTGTCTGGTGGAGGGGGAATTATGGTGGGGGGTGTTTGGTGGAGGAGGATTATGGTAGGGGTGTTTGGTGGAGGGGGGTTATGGTGTGAGGTGTTTGGTGGAGGGGGGATTATGGTGGAGGGGGGGTTATGGTGGTGGGTGTCTGGTGGAGGAGGATTATGGTATGGGTGTTTGGTGGAGGGAGGATTATGGTGTGAGGTGTTTGGTGGAGGGGGGATTATGGTGTGAGGTGTTTAGTGAAGGGGGGATTATGGAGGGGGATTATGGTGGAGGGGGGGTTATGGTGGTGGGTGTCTGGTGGAGGGGGGCGTTATGGTGGGGGGTGTCTGGTGGAGTGGGGAATTATGGTGGGGGGGTGTTTGGTGGAGGAGGATTATGGTAGGGGGTGTTTGGTGGAGGGGGGGTTATGGTGTGAGGTGTTTGGTGGAGGGGGGATTATGGTGGAGGGGGGGGTTATGGTGGTGGGTGTCTGGTGGAGGGGGGCGTTATGGTGGGGGGGTGTCTGGTGGAGGGGGAATTATGGTGGGGGGTGTTTGGTGGAGGAGGATTATGGTAGGGGGTGTTTGGTGGAGGGGGGTTATGGTGTGAGGTGTTTGGTGGAGGGGGGATTATGGTGGAGGGGGGGTTATGGTGGTGGGTGTCTGGTGGAGGGGGGCGTTATGGTGGGGGGGTGTCTGGTGGAGTGGGGAATTATGGTGGGGGGTGTTTGGTGGAGGAGGATTATGGTATGGGTGTTTGGTGGAGGGGGATTATGGTGGGGGGTGTTTGGTGGAGGGGGGATTATGGTGTGGGGTGTTTGGTGGAGGGGGGATTATGGAGGGGGATTATGGTGGAGGGGGGGTTATGGTGGGGGGTGTCTGGTGGGGGGGATTATGGTAGGGGGTGTTTGGTGGAGGGGGGATTATGGTGTGGGGTGTTTGGTGGAGGGGGGATTATGGTAGGGGGTGTTTGGTGGAGGGGGGATTATGGTGGAGGGGGGGGTTATGGTGGTGGGTGTCTGGTGGAGGGGGGTGTTATGGTGGGGGGGTGTCTGTTGGAGGGGGGGAATTATGGTGGGGGGTGTTTGGTGGAGAGGATTATGGTAGGGGGTGTTTGGTGGAGGGGGGTTATGGTGTGAGGTGTTTGGTGGAGGGGGGATTATGGTGGAGGGGGGGTTATGGTGGTGGGTGTCTGGTGGAGGGGGGCGTTATGGTGGGGGGGTGTCTGGTGGAGGGGGGGATTATGGTGGGGGGTGTTTGGTGGAGGAGGATTATGGTGTGGGGTGTTTGGTGGAGGGGGGATTATGGTGTGAGGTGTTTGGTGGAGGGGGGATTATGGAGGGGGATTATGGTGGAGGGGGGTTATGGTGGGGGGTGTCTGGTGGGGGGGATTATGGTAGGGGGTGTTTGGTGGAGGGGGGATTATGGTGTGGGGTGTTTGGGGGAGGGGGGGATTATGGTGTGAGGTGTTTGGTGGAGGGGGGATTATGGAGGGGGATTATGGTGGAGGGGGGGTTATGGTGGGGGGTGTCTGGTGGGGGGGGATTATGGTAGGGGGTGTTTGGTGGAGGGGGGATTATGGTGTTGGGTGTTTGGTGGAGGGGGGATTATGGTGTGAGGTGTTTGGTGGAGGGGGGATTATGGAGGGGGATTATGGTGGAGGGGGGTTATGGTGGGGGGTGTCTGGTGGGGGGGATTATGGTAGGGGGTGTTTGGTGGAGGGGGGATTATGGTGTGGGGTGTTTGGGGGAGGGGGGATTATGGTGTGAGGTGTTTGGTGGAGGGGGGATTATGGAGGGGGATTATGGTGGAGGGGGGGTTATGGTGGGGGGTGTCTGGTGGGGGGGGGGATTGGGTATGGTAGGGGGTGTTTGGTGGAGGGGGATTATGGTGTGGGGTGTTTGGTGGAGGGGGGATTATGGTGTGGGGTGTTTGGTGGAGGGGGGATTATGGTGGAGGGGGGGTTATGGTGGTGGGTGTCTGGTGGAGGGGGGTGTTATGGTGGGGGGGTGTCTGGTGGAGGGGGGAATTATGGTGGGGGGTGTTTGGTGGAGGAGGATTATGGTATGGGTGTTTGGTGGAGGGGGGATTATGGTGTGAGGTGTTTGGTGGAGGGGGGATTATGGAGGGGGATTATGGTGGAGGGGGGGTTATGGTGGGGGGTGTCTGGTGGGGGGGATTATGGTAGGGGGTGTTTGGTGGGGGGGGGATTATGGTAGGGGGTGTTTGGTGGAGGGGGGATTATGGTAGGGGGTGTTTGGTGGAGGGGGGATTATGGAGGGGGATTATGGTGGAGGGGGGGTTATGGTGGGGGGTGTCTGGTTTGGGGGGATTATGGTAGGGGTGTTTGGTGGGGGGGGATTATGGTAGGGGGTGTTTGGTGGAGGGGGGATTATGGTAGGGGGTGTTTGGTGGAGGGGGGATTATGGTGTGGGGTGTTTGGTGGAGGGGGGATTATGGTGGAGGCAAGATTATGGTGGGGCTGTTTAGTGGAGGGGGGATTATGGTGGGGGGTGTTTGGATGGGGGATTATAGTGTGAAGGTGTTTTTCAGGGGCTGGACTTGGTCCCTTACTTCCAGTGAAGGAAACTCTTAAAGCGTCGACCTAACAAGACATTTTGGGCAATTTCATGCTCCCAACTTTGTGGGAACAGTTTGGGGGACGGCCCCTTCCTGTTCCAACATGACTGCCAACCAGTGCACAAAGCAAGGTCTATAAAGACATGGATGAGTGAGTTTAGGGTGGAGGAACTTGAGTCCTGACCTCAAACCCATAGGACACCTTAGAGAGTAGACTGTGAGCCAGGCCTCCTCGCCCAACATCAGTGCCTGAACTCACAAATGCTCTTCTGGAAGAATGGTCAAACGTTCCCATAGCCACACTCCTAAACCTTGTGGACGGCCTTCCCAGAAGAGTTGAAGGTGTTATAGCTGCAAAGGGCGGGGCCAACTCAATATCGAGCCCTACAGACTAAGGGCCGGTGCACACCCCAAAAATGCACTCTGGATAGACTGGAACCGACGCCCCGTGGGAATCCATGGGAAACACTGTCCATGTATTTTCCATGCAGGTTATCATATCATTGGTGTTGTGGTGATCTGGAAAACTGACCGGTGACAATATGTTAAAAAAAAATCTTCCCTTTTTCTTCCCTTTACCGATTTTTTTTTTCAGAATAGTTCATTGCCACCATAGGATTTTTTATTTACACTTTTATTGCCGTTACAGTGATGGGCCGGGGACCTAACTTGTCCTCATCTCCTCTGGTCGGCAAGACCCGGAGCCCCAGCTCCACCCACTTTATAAAGAGACCCTCAGAAGCCCCCCAGAGAAGGGAGAAGCCACCCTAAAAGGGGACCTGAGCTAAACCTCACAAGCCTACATCAAGGTCTTAAAAAAAAGATGTTAATAGGGGATCCCACAAGGGTGGGGTTCTCCTTAAAAATACAAAGCCAGATACTAATGCTTTCTGGGGGTCTGGTATGGATGTCATGGGGGACCCCCATGCTCTAAAAAGCCAAAAAAAAACGGTGTGAGGTTTCCCCAAATCATACGCCAGACTCTTGGAGTCTGATATGGAATTAAAGGGGGAACCCAATGCAGAAAACTAGAAAGAAAAGTGTGGAGTCTCTCGCAAAATCCACAACAGACCCCGATCCAAGGGTGCAGCCTGGCAGGCAAGGAAGGTGCAGGGTGAGGTGTGCACCCATCCCTCGATCCTAAATCATACCTGGCCACATGCCAACAAGGAGGGGTGCATCTTGTCAAGGAGGACCCCCATGTAAAAGCCCCTGTTGAAGATATCAAAGGCCACTTCCCCACAACCCTGGCCTGGTGGTTTTGAGGACCTGTGGGTGGGGAGGGGTGGGGGGTGCTATGATTAGTGATGGGACAAATGCACCTGGGTTCAGTTCAGGATGGTTTTGGTCAGGGGTCAAGCCCTGGGACAAAAGTGTGGGAACTCCCCCAAGATTCCCGCCCCCTCCTCAAAAATAGAAAAGGGGGGCCCGGAGATGTTTTTTTCTAAAACAGTGGCACAACAGGAGATTCGTTTATTGGTGGACAGGATTTGGGCCGCTCTACCTCCTGGCGCCCCCCCCTGCTGAGATGGCAGATCCACCCAGTACAGGAGGGCAGGAGACCCTCCAATGTGAGGCCCCCTAGGTACGCCACTGCTCTGGAGAGTTAGGACGAGTGACAGGCTGCTGGCGGGCAAAAAATCGAACAGAAGGTGCTGCTGCAGCCACAGCTGCACAACTCCGGGAACCTGGCAGCCCCAGTGCTGCTAGTTGTCACTTGTCCATGGCTGTGCAGAGACCAAAACTTCAATTGTTGGCCCTGGACACAGCTGCTAAAGAGAATGGCATTCCGGCTGTGGAAAAAAAGTACAGGAACGCCGTTCTCAGGCGTTCCTGCAGGACTCAAGCTCTGGGTTTGGTTGCTATGATTAGTGGTGGGACGAATGCACCTGGGTTCAGTTCAGGATGGGTTTGGTCAGGGGTCAAGTACTGGGAAAAAAGTGTGGGAACTTTCCCAAGATTCCCTCCCCCCTCCTCAAAAAATAAAAAAAAGGGGGCCCGGGCAGGAGCAGGAGATTAGCTTATTGGTGGACAGGATTTGGGAGTCTCCGGACGATCTACCTCCGGGCCCGCCTGCTGAGATGGCAGATCCACCCGATGCAGGATGGCTGGCAACCCCCCCCCAATGTGTGGCACCTGGGAGAGGAGCGCCCCCCCCAGGTATGCCACTGTTCTGGAGAGTCAGGACAACTGACAGGGAAGAAATAGAGCAGAGCGTGCTGCCGCAGTCGCACTACTCTGCATCCTGGCAGCCCCGACGCTGCTAGTTTTCACTTGTCCATGTCTGTGCAGAGACCAAACTGCAGTCGTCGGCCCTGGACGCGGCTGCTAACGAGAACGGCGTTCCTGCAGGAAGTACAGGAACGCTGTTCCCATATGTTCCGACTCAAGCCCTGGGTTTGGTAGCTATGATTACTGACTTCACCTCTGGGGGCCTCCCCCTGCTGAGATGGCAGATCCACCTGGTGCAGGAGGGCTGGCGATCCCCCAGCGGCCCGCTGACACCCTCCAATGTGTGGCACCCGGTGAGTAGGTAGGTATGCCACTGCTCTGGAGAGTCAGGACAAGTGACAGGCAACTGGCGGGCATAAATAGAACAGAAGGTGCTGCTGTAGCCGCAGCTGCACAACTCCGGAACCTGGCAGCCCCGGCTTTGCTAGTTTTCACTTGTCCATGTCTGTGCAGAGACCGGACTGCAGTCATCGGCCCTGGACGTCAGCCCTTTTAACGGGAACAGTGTTCCTGCTGTGAAAAAAAGTACAGAAACACCGTTCCCAGGTATTCCTGCAGGACTCAAGCCCTGGGTTTGGTGAAAAATTACTAAAAGCTCACAGTGTGCAGGGAAATTCGGAGGAACCAATTTCAGTCCAGGAGAGGAGCTTCTATGATCGGCTTCTTCCCTGGCCAGAGTAACTGGAAATTGACCATTCTGAACCCGGAAGTGCTCAGAGTGCTTCCAGGTTCATAATACCCAGAGGAGATCAGTAACCAGATATGCACTGATCTCCCACCGCTCTCCCTCCTCTCTGCAACCATGAAGGTCCTAGGGAGTTAGGAGGGACATATAAAGTCAGGACACATGGTGGGGGAGGACCAAGGGTGGGGGCAGGTTCAAGAGCACATAAAAGTGATTGGGTGGAGGGAGGAATATGCTCAAAAGTTCTAACCCTTCCCCACTCAACTCTTTTTCTTTTTATTCGTCTCTGTTGATAGGCCTCGCATCACATTCTACCCCGACAGGAAATCTTGGAATATCTACCGACAGACGAATCCCACAAAATACAGAGAGGAACTAGTGAGGTATCAAACTCTGCTACAGCTCTGATGTTTTTCTCACTCAAGTAGTTTGGCAACTTAGAAAATACAATAGAAAAATGTCAAATTCCACGGGTTTCCACCCCGATTATTTCCTCCTGATGGGAATTCCTGGCCTGGAGGACTCACATCTCCTGATCTCCATCCCGTTCTCCATCATGTACGTTCTGTCACTTCTGGGAAACTCCGCCTTGGTCTTGGTCATCTCGGCCAATGAGAGTCTCCACCAGCCCATGTATCTCTTCCTCATGATGTTGGCAACCAGCGATGTCCTCTTGAGCTCCACCACCGTACCCAAGACCCTCAGCATCTTCTGGTTTGGCAATCACCGGATCTCTTTCATTGGATGTCTCACCGAAGTCTTCTTCGTCCATTTCTTTTTTTGTACCGAATCCGCCATTTTGCTCTCCATGGCGTACGACCGTTACTGCGCCATCTGTCACCCTTTAACTTACACCACAACTCTCACCCACTCCTTCATACAGAAGACGGCCATGGTGGCCCTTTTCAGAAGTATCTTCGTAATTACGCCATTTGCGTTTCTTCTCCACAGATTACCGTTCCGGCGAAGCAACGTCATAGGACACACCTACTGTGAGCACATGTCTGTGGCTAGGTTGGCGACTTCTAACATTATGGTGAATGTGGTGTATGGACTGGTCATAGCCACCTGTTCCACCGGTGTGGACTTGGTCCTCATTATAATCTCCTATGTTGCTATTATCATGGCGGTTCTCAGACTCTCCTCCACCGAGGCTCGTCGCAAAGCCTTCAATACATGCGTGTGCCACACCTGTGTCATCGTTCTCTTCTACATACCGGCGTTCTTTAGCTTCATAGCGCACAGAGTCGGCCACAGACACATCTCTCAGGGGTTCCACATCATCTTCGCCAACCTCTACGTCCTGGTCCCACCGATGATGAACCCGATCATCTATGGCATAAAAACCAGAGAGATCCGGCAGAGGGCCTTGGCCATGCTTCGTAGAGGGACACCCAATGTCTTCGGGGGAAAATGTTTTTAGGCTTTTATAGGTCTCATGATTTATTTTAGGTGTTTTATGCTGTCGGTGAGAGGCAAGAAACTGACAGGAAAGGTGACTACTTCTTAATCACGAACATGAGAACATACGTTTTTATACCCGTCAAGAAAGTTCATTTATGGAAAACTGTATTGCATGCTGTGGTGTATTATGGGGGTGGGGGACGCAGACAGGGCCGGTGCCACCATAAGGAAGCCCATGCAGCCACCTTAGTGGTGGCAGCATGGGGAGGGGGCGGTATAATCCAAATCCCATGCACAACCTTTACCTCAGCTGTCATCGAGAAATCAGAGAGAATGGATCCAAGCATGCAGAGGAGGGCAGGTTGGGGGCAGAGCGATGGGCGGATCCTGAGTCTGTGCAGTCAGCAAGCACCATGCTGTGCGGGAGCGGGGGTCTCAGGCAGGGGGTGTCGGGGGTTCTGGCAGAGGAGGAGGTCAGGATGGAGGAGGCTCTCTACTGGTTGCCAGTGGAAATCCTGCTGGAGATCTTCTACAACCTGTTCAGGACACAGCTAATCCTCGTGTCCCTGGTGCTGCAGGACAAGTGATATATGTGGGGGGATTGTGTATGTGATGGGGAGGGGAGTATCTGGGAGGTGTGATCAGAGTGGAGGGATCTGGTGGTGTGATCAGAGTGGATGGATCTGGAGGTGTGATCCGAGTGGAGGGATCTGAAGGTGTGATCAGAGTGGAGAGATCTAGAAATGCAATCAGAGTGGAGGGATCTGGTGGGGGTATCTGGTGGTGTGATCAGAGTGGATGGATCTGGAGGTGTGAGGGATGGGGGGGCATCTGGGGGTGTGATCTGAGTGGAGGGATCTGGTGGGGGATCTGGGGGTCTGATCAGAGTGGAGGGATCTGAAGGTGTGAGGGATAGGGGTCACCTGGGGGTGTGATCCGAGTGGAGGGATCTGATGGGGGATCTGGGGGTGTGATCAGAGTGGAGGGACCTTGTAAGAGATCTGGGGGTGTGATCAGAGTGGAGGGATCTGGGGGTGTGCTCGTAATAAAAGGAATCTGGGGGTGTGATCAGAATGGAGGGATGGGGGCATGATCTGATTTGGGGGATCTGGGGGTGTGATCAGAGTAGAGGGATGGGGGTATATGAGGGTGTGACCTGAGTGGAGGGATCTAGAGAGGTGACCAGAGTGGAGTGTTGGGGGAAAACTGGGGGTGTGATCATGTTGAAGGGATATGGGGGTGTGATCAGAGTGGAGGATCTGGTAGGGGAGTGATCAGAGTGGAGGATCTGGTAGGGGAGTGATCAGAGTGGAGGGATCTGGGGATGTGATCAGAGTGGAGGATCTGGTGGGGGATCTGGGGATGTGATCAGATTGGAGGGATCTTGTAAGAGATCTGGGGGAGTGATCAGAGTAGAGGGATGGGGGGTATATGGGCGTGTGACCTGAGTGGAGGGAACTGTTGAGGGATCTGGGGGTGTGATCAGAGTGGAGGGAATCTGGAGGAGTGATCAGATTGGAGGGATGGGGGTTATCTGGGGGTGTTAATAAAGTGGAAGGATCTAGGAGGGGGTTAAAAGTCCACAGGTTAAGGGGCACAAATGACTTGCCTTGCCCCAGGTGGTGGTGTTGACAACCCATGTTAAGCCCCTGGTTGTATGGTCTATTCTTGGTCTATTCTTGGATGCTCGTGAGGCGCCCCCTGGGGGAGCATGTCAGTGACGGGCTGGGATAGCAGGAAATTAGTAGAATGACAAAGTGATATTTGGCCTTAAAGAGGATCTTCAGCACTGGACAGAGGAAGTAGAAGACAGAGGAGGAAGTAGAGGACAGAAGAGCAAGTAGAGGACGGAGGAGGAAGTAGAGGATGGAGGAGAAAGTAGAGGACAGAGGAGGAAGTAGAGGACAGAGGAGGAAGTAGAGGATGGAGGAGGAAGTAGAGGACAGAGGAGGAAGTAGAGGACAGAGGAGGAAGTAGAGGATGGAGGAGGAAGTAGAGGACGGAGGAGGAAGTAGAGGACAGAGGAGGAAGTAGAGGACAGAGGAGGATGTAGAGGACGGAGGAGGAATTAGAGGACGGAGGAGGAAGTAGAGGAGGAAGTAGAGGACAGAGAAGGATGTAGAGGACAGAGGAGGAAGTAGAGGACAGAGGAGGAGGTAGAGGACAGAGGAGGAAGTAGAGGACGGAGGAGGAAGTAGAGGACAGAGGAGGAAGTATAGGACAGAGGAGGAAGTAGAGGACGGAGGAGGAAGTAGAGGACGGAGGAGGAAGTAGAGGAGGAAGTAGAGGACAGAGGAGGAAGTATAGGACAGAGGAGGAAGTAGAGGACGGAGGAGGAATTAGAGGACGGAGGAGGAAGTAGAGGAGGAAGTAGAGGACAGAGGAGGAAGTAGAGGACAGAGGAGGATGTAGAGGACGGAGGAGGAAGTAGAGGAGGAAGTAGAGGACAGAGGAGGATGTAGAGGACAGAGGAGGAAGTAGAGGACGGAGGAGGAATTAAAGGACGGAGGAGGAAGTAGAGGAGGAAGTAGAGGACAGAGGAGGAAGTAGAGGACAGAGGAGGAAGTAGAGGACGGAGGAGGAATTAGAGGACGGAGGAGGAAGTAGAGGACAGAGGAGGAAGTAGAGGACAGAGGAGTATGTAGAGGATGGAGGAGGTAGTAGAGGATAGAGGAGGAAGTAGAGGACAGAGGAGGATGTAGAGGAGGAAGTAGAGGATGGAGGAGGAAGTAAAGGACGGAGGAGGAAGTAGAGGACAGAGGAGTATGTAGAGGATGGAGGAGGTAGTAGAGGATAGAGGAGGAAGTAGAGGACAGAGGAGGATGTAGTGGAGGAAGTAGAGGATGGAGGAGGAAGTAAAGGACGGAGGAGGAAGTAGAGGACAGAGGAGGAAGAAGAGGAGGAAGACAAGGAGGGAGGAGGAAGTAGAGAACAGGGAGGACTACTGGGGTGTGAAGAAATTTCGATTTTTTTCCTCATAGGGGAATAGAATAGAAGAAGTATGAAAGGTAGTCCAACCCTACCATGATTGTTATGACAAGGTTGCCAGCAAGCCTATTATATGATAGCAAAGTGCAGATGACCGGTCCTCTTCAACCAACTGACCCCGAAAGGTTTTTACCCCCCTCATGACCAGGGCATGGTTTCCTATTCAGCACTGCGCTCCTTTACCTGATAATTGCCCGGTCGTGTTACAATGTATCCAAATAACATTTATATCATTTTATTTCACAAATATAATTTTTTTTTGGTGGCTTTTCATCACGGCTGCTTTTTAAAAAAAAAAAATTATATACAAAAGAAAAAAAAAAAAGATGACAAATTTTGAAAATAAAACATTTTTTTGTACTTTGTGTTATAAGACGCATCCAATAAAATCAAATTTCTTTATCAATTCTGTCCAAAATGTATTCTGCTGCTACACGTCTCTGGTAAAAAAAAAAAAAAAAAAATCCCAATAAATGTATTGTATGGTGTGTGTGAAAGTTATAACGTCTACAAACTATGGGATATATATATCTGAAGATCGATCGACCCTGATGTACTGACCGCCGATCTTATTTCTTGAGACCCTAAAACACCAGGACAGTACAGATACCCCCCCCCCCACAAATGACCCCCTTTTTGCAAATAAGACAGTCCAAGGTATTTGATAGGAGGTATGGCAAGTTTTTTAAAGTTGTATTATTTTTTTTTTTACAATTTTCCGGAAAATTAAAAAGATTTTCTATTTTTTTTTTTTTTTTACATACAGTCACCATATAAATATATATATATATAGATATATATATATATATATATATATATATATATATATATATATATCTATATATATATATCTATATATATATATATCTATATATATATCTATCTATATATATATATATATATATATATATATATATATATATATATGTATGTATATATATATATATAGATAGATATATATATATATATATATATATATATATATATATATATATATATATATATATATATATATATATATATATATATATAGTGACAGTATGTAAACAATAAATAAAAAAAGTAAAAATAAAAAATTATAATTTTTTATTTTTACTTTTTTTATTATTTTTTTACATACTGTCACTATATATATATATATATATATCTATATCTATATCTATCTATATATCTATCTATATATCTATTTATATATATATATATATATATATATATATATATATATATATATATATATATATATATATATATATATATATATATATATATATATATAGGGCCAGATTCACGAACACTTGCGCTGGAGTATTTGGATATGCGCCGCGTAACTGTGATGATGCGCCGTCTTTTCTATGTGCCCGTACCCACCAAACTAGATGCGCCCAATAACGGGTCATTTGCGACCGGCGGAACGTTCCGACGCCAGAGTATCGTCAGCGCTTATTTTCGCTGGGCGCATCAGTCGCGCCCATTGATTTCCCCTGCAAATATGCAAATGAGGGAGATTTCCCAATTCGCGAACGGATTAGCACCATACGCTGGCTACATGCGCCGCGCGTATCTGGTCCGTCCGGCGCAAAGTTATTTCTACAAAAGGCTGCTTTATCTTTACTCCAGACGGTCACAGGTCAGCAGGAGAGCAGCTACAGCAGCGTTACCGACGATAGGAGCTAGCTGAGCACCCCCACTTGCAAGGACAACACCTCTGTGTGCCAACATGCCAGGGGCACTCGTGGTCCTAGAACTACTGATGGGTCCCCTGGAACCAAGAAGGCGGGCACGTGAGAGGATATACCGCACTCGTATGAACCTCTTTGGCATGGGGGATGAGGAGGTGTATCGCCTCTTCAGATTCAGCCCAGATGCAATACTTGAACTAACCACAACCCTGCAGGGTGACATCACCAGCAAGACACACCGCTCACAAGCAGTGCAGCCACTGGTGAAGGTCCTGGCAACACTTCATTTCCTTGCCAGTGGATCATTCCAGCGTACAAGTGGAGTGGTGGCTGGGATGTCACAGTCCTCCATAAGCAGATGTGTGCACCAGGTTGTCCCTGCAATCCTCAGACGCATGTCCAACCAGTTCATCAGACCCACCACTGAGGAGCTGCGGCTGAAGGCAATGACAGATTTCTACAACATTGCCAGATTCCCACGCACTGTGGGGGCCATTGATTGCACACATGTGGCCCTACAGCCCCCCAGTGCCACAGAGCACATATACCGCAATCGGAAGCATTGGCACTCCATCAACGTACAGGTGATAGCCGATGCCCAACGCCTCATATGGCACGTCCGTGCCAAACACCCCGGGTCCAGCCATGACAGCTTCATATACCGTCAGAGTCCCATCCCAGCAGAATTCGAACAGAACATGTATGGGGGACAGCTGGCTGGTTGGTGAGTGACAAGGGAGTCAGGCATGACTATCCCCTCCCGTGATGCACAACAGAAGTCGCACATGCATGACTAACATTCTCCTGTCTTTTACCTTACAGGTGACTCTGCATATGCACTGGGACCCCATCTAATGACTCCTTTCCGGAACCCCCAAACCAGAGGAGAGAGAAAATACAATGAAGGACACATCAAAACCCGTGGAGTGGTGGAGCAAACATTTGGGCTCCTGAAGTCCCGTTTCCGCTGCCTGGATAAGTCTGGGGGGACCCTATTGTATTCCCCTACCTTTGTGTGTCAGATCATCGCTGCATGTTGCATACTACATAACTTTGCTATGAGAAAAGGCCTGCATATTGACATACGTGATGACCTGACCCCCGACCCACACAGTCCCCACCTGCCAGAGGACACCCAGTCTGCTGATGGAAGAGCAGTCAGGAGGGTCCTCGCCGTAGGCATCTTTGGACACTAAACCAAAACATTAATCACACAGACAGTGCACGCGTGTACACCACTGATGTCCCTAGATCACACACATCACATGCACATCGCATTGGATTAGCCCAAGTCCAGCATGTAGGAGTTGGGAGCAGCAACGCCAGCGTCAAGGCCCCAATGATGTCACTGTCCATTCACACACCTTTCACACATCATTCATTCAGCCGTGGGGTTAACTTCACCACCACGGCCGAGGGTGACACCCCTTACTTTCAGGAGTGCCACCCTCTCACATTCACACACCATTCACACTGCAACGTGTGCAGTATCAAAAAATAAAAATAAAATCTCATAACCTGAGAACCAAAAAAATTAACAAAAACTCATGTCCTGAGTATAAACAATAATAATAAATAAAATAAATAAACTCATGTCCTGAGTATAAACAATAATAATAAAAAATAAACAAAAACTCATGTCCTGAGTATAAACAAAAATATATAACAACCAAAAAAACAAAAAACCCTCATCTGGGATGACGGGGGCTCCTCCTTGGGGGCACTCTCGGGCTCCTCATCTGCCTGGAGGGAGTGGGTGGTGGTGGGGGTGGGGGGGCATCAGGAGGAGGCTGATCCCCGGGTGGGCCACTCCTGGGAGCTGTTGGCTGCATGCCCTCCAATGCCACAGCGATACGGCTCAGATACAAATTTGTTTGGGCCTGCATCCTCAGCTGGCGGGTGATCTGATGCCGCTGGTCACGTTGCCGCTGCCTCCCCTCTTCCCGAATGGCAGCAGTGTTGTCTCGAACAGCTGCTGTCAAGTGCCGGATATCAGCCTGCACCTCCCCCAGGCTGGTCACAACGCCCTGCACGCGACTGGGCAGCTGTGACATAGAGCCCAGGCTGTCTGCGACCCTGTCTAGGTGGCCAGCCATCTCCCCCATTTGCTGGGTCTGTTTCGCGTGGTCCAAAAGCACCTGGTCTTCGACCAAATCACACACCCCCCTGGTCTTCCGGGTGGCCTTCCTGGGGGCAGAGGAAGGTTGTCCCCGTGGGGATGGAGTCGCCCTTGAGGGGCTACCTAGGATGGGGGAGGGGATCACAGAGGGCCCTGCAGAGGAGGAGGACTCCTCCAACATTAAAATGAACTCCTGTTCAGGGACAGGCTCCTCCACAACCACCTCTGCTGAAGTGGTGTGGGCACTCTCCTCCTCCACCTCGGTGTCTCCAGCACCCAGGGCCTCGTCTTCAGCATCCCGTTGGGGGGTTGGGGTGGACTGGCCGGCACGAGATGGCCCAGCACCGTCATCTGTGGATGACACAAAGCAGACACATGTTGGTGGTCCCACACACTTGGCACATGTACCCACCCCGCCCCACATGCAACACACCAAAAAGGGGGTAAAAATCACTTACCTGTCCTGGAGCCTTCCTCTACGGAATCATAGCCTGGGACCCCCTCCAACTGCTCCCTGTCCAGGCAGCGGGCGACCACCTCCTCCTCCGCGGTCAGGGTGACAGGACATGGGGGACCACCACCTGTGCCCCTCTCATGGCTCCTAATGGTGGACACCTTGCCCCTCACCTTGCGCCGCAGGTCATTGATTTTTTTTTGAATGTCTGAAGCACTCCGGGTGGAGTACCCCAGCACATTGACCCTGGCAGCTATGGTGTCCAGGATGCCCTGCTTTCTCTCCCGGCTGGTCTTCCTGCTTTTTTTACCATGGAGAAAATCATTAAATGCCTCCATAGCCGATATTATCACTGTGACCTCCTGGGCATTATAATTTAGGTTCCTCCTCTCTTTGGGGGCAGCGGGAGCAGCCATTACAGGGCAAAAGTATCTTCCCTGGGGTGGGGGGAAATGGAACTACTTTTGCGCCGGAATGGCGTTTCCGCCAGCGCTTTTAAGCGCCCAGCGGAACGCATTGCGCTGACGTTTCCCAGGAAGTGGTGCCGACGGAAGTTGTGAGCATGCGCACAAGGGGGCGAGTGGAGCCGCACTCACTGCGCATGCTCCGTGGATGATGCGCTGAACGTAAGCCTCTGCGCTGGGCTCCGCCCATCATTTACATATGATCACACCCAGTTTCACTTGCGTCGGGTTACACCAGCGCATTATCGTTACTCTGGCGCAAGTTTACGCGCAACTGCTATGTGAATTACAGGACTTGCGCTGAAAGGGTCTTCAGAGTAACGTAAATGAGAAGCGTTACTCCAGAGGAAAGATACTCTCATCTACCTGAATCTGGCCCATAGTGACAGTATGTAAAAAATAAATAATAAAAGTAAAAATAAAAAATTATAATTTTTTTTTAATTTTCCGGAAAAATTGTAAAAAAATAAATAATATAAAAATAATATAATAATATAAAAATAATATATATATATATACATTATAGAGTCTTCATATAACTGGTATTGCGGTGACCAGGAACACTAATTGGTGACAGCATAAAAATGTTCTAAAAATGGTTGAATCCAATTTTTTTAACTTTTTTTTTTGTCTTTTTTACAATTTGTTTCTACATCCTGTCCTCGGAGTACCTCGGTGTCACTCTAGTTGAGGGATTATTTTGTTTTTGATAACCCAACTGTACAAGAAATGTGGGTTAACCAGTCATGAACAGCTTGCTTATGGTTGTGATGTCTCTGATTGGCTACAGGGAATCACATGGTAGAGGTAGCCGGGTACCATGTGATTGCTGTGGGCCAATCACTGATCATCACAACAGTTCAAGACTGGAAAGTCAGTCACGACTGGCTGTTTTACATTGTAATAACCATATTTTAGGGTGACTCTTACATGGGGCGTGGTCCACTTTTGTCACCAATTAGGAAACCTGCCTTGTTTGGGGGGGGGGGGGAGGGGCTGCAAAGAAAAGGAAAAAAATATTATGGAAATGGCCTTTATGACACTCCAAGATATTCTGAAAGCCGCCAGGGACCGGTGTTGTAAAAAAAATCTCTCGACCGATGCAGAAGCTCGACCGCGTCACTTCCGGTGCAGCTCAGTCACTCATAAGGCTGTTGGCGGCTTTACCGTGCATGCTCGGCTCCACTGCCCTTAAAGTAGATGTAGAGTATAAGATTTCCTCTCACCTGTGCCCAGTCTTGCCACACAGAGTTAATCCAGCTCTGAGCAATCCTCTATTCTTTGCTCAGTGAGATACAACTTGACAAAGAGAGAAAACGTTGTCGGTTCTTCCCCCTTGCTGTGAGTGACAGGTGATTTACATATCTCATGCACCAGCCTGTGACAGGCACATCCTGTGTACCAAGTGGTCGGTATGAAGTTTTCAGTTTGTTGGGGGTTTCCGTTAAAATCTCCTGAACCATAAGTCACTCGGACTTCAAACTTGGGTAGTTAAGGTTTTGAATACCCCTTTTACCCCTCCATGCAGAGGTTAGGGGTCTCTAGACCCAAAGGGGCCCGAAATCTTATTTCTGGAAACCACTCAGCAGGCGTTGTGTCAACCTAACTTTAAAATTCAAGTTTTTTTCTGAACTGTTTATGGTAGGAACACCAGCTTTGGATTTGTTGTAGTGCTAGGTCCCCTGGGCTTGCCCCTGAGCTTGGACACCAGATTCGAGATACGGGGCCCCAAAATCGCTCAACCGGAGCTAAAACACTCATGGTACCGGGCGGTACCATAGGTCCCCAGGGCCCCAAACTTTGCATGCAGGTAGCCTAGCCTCTCCTCTGCCTTGGGGACCCTAGCGTTAACGGGGCCTAAGATATTCCTTCCTAAACAGACCAACCTACCCCTTTCAGGCCAGTGTCAAATAGCCATTTTTCCAGGTAAATTTTTTGGTATTACCGGTCCTTCAGGGAGCCGTTTCCCGGCCAGCCGTAGGTCCCCCCAAATTTCTACCACATGTAGCCCCAGTCCTCCTCTACAAATGTGCAACGTTTGGTGTCCGGGGGACCTACGGCCGGGGAGCGCCGATATTTCAAACCCAGATACCGGTACCAGGTTCCCAAAGTTACCCCTGTGTTAAACGTTAATTTCGCCGGTAACTTTGGGAACCTGGTACCGGCCGGCCATAGGTCCCCTGGACCCCAAATTTTACACCTGAGTCCCTGATCACTGTCCCTACAGCCCAGTGCTTGACCTCCCTGTGGCCCTAAGTAAAATTCTGCTAAGTAGCCCTCTACCTGACCCGTGATGCCGTGAGCTGTGTAAACCATTTGACCAGAGAGAAGCACTCACACAAGTGACGTCACCACGCCCGTGACATTAATTGAGGCGCTATGACACAAGGGCAGGGCAGGGCTGGACTGGGACAAAAAAAATTGGCCCTGGACTTAATTCAGACCGGCCCACTTTAATTTTGAGTGTCACCAACAGCACCCCCTTTCATCAGTGTGCCCATCAGTCCCCTTACATCAGAGTCTCCATTACCAGCAGACCCCTTACATCAGAGTCCCCATTACCAGCAGCCCCCTTACATCAGAGTCCCCATTACCAGCAGCCCCCTTACATTAGAGTCCCCATTACCAGCAGCCCCTTATATCAGAGTCCCCATTACCAGCAGCCCCCTTACATCAGAGTCCCCATTACCAGCAGCCCCCTTACATCAGAGTCCCCATTACCAGCTGCCCCTTACATTAGAGTCCCCATTACCAGCAGCCCCCTTACATCAGAGTCCCCATTACCAGCAGCCCCTTACATCAGAGTCCCCATTACCAGCAGCCCCCTTACATCAGAGTCCCCATTACCAGTAGCCCCCTTACATCAGAGTCCCTATTACCAGCAGCGTGTCCCCCTCTACTCCCCCTCCCACATGTACTCACAGTTCTGAAGGCAGCATCTCGTTCCTCTCTCCAGTCATGTGATAAGTGGAGAGAGGAAGAAAAGTCTTCCATCTGGAGGGAGCAGATAGCCTAGTTCTCTCTCCAGCAAGGGAGCGAGGGGGAGGCAGGGACCCGAGTAGATTGCGGGGCCCTACGCAGCTTGCATAGTCAGCATATAGGACGGATCGGCTCTGCTACAGCCCCTTGGTCACCGAGGTCGATGTGGAAGTTTTTACCGGGGTACCGGTTAATATCGGTCCTACGTGGGGGTCTCATTGTGTTGAAAAGCATTGGGGCAATCAAAAGAGACCCTCCAGAGCTTTCTCCAGTGTACCGGGCTGGAGCTATACCGTTTCAAAGTGCCGGGTGTGTGGGGGGCAGAGGAGTCACCTGACGTCACCACTCCGCCCACTGAGTGCCAAGGAAAAAAAACCCCACAGATTTGGCAATTTTCCTAGGGTCCCGGCAGCTGAGGGGGTTAATTATTACATACATGCAGGAGGCATGTATAGCCTTATAGATTGAACTTATGTCAATGATTTGAAATACATGACAGCGGGTTCACATCCACTTTAATGGCGCATGCGCGAGAGATTTTTTACAACACCGTCTAGACTTTCAGTACGGCAATTTCGTTATCCAGAGTCCTGAATTTCCGGCGTTCGAAGACCTTAACAATCTTCTGCCGGATCGGTTTGGTCTTTATGCTGTAGATGACCGGGTTGATCACTGGAGGAACGAGAAGGTACACATCGGCCATCAGGATAGGTAACAGGTGGGAGGTGTTCTTCCCAAACCTATGGACCACCGAGAGTCCGATGAGCGGGACGTAGAACAAGAGGACGGCACAAATATGGCAAACACAAGTGCTGAAGGCCTTGAGGCGGGCTGAGTTGGCTTTAATGTCCAGAACGGCTTTAAGAATCAGTATGTAGGAGATGACGATAAACATGGAGTCCACCCCCTTGGTCATGAGCACTGCCACTAGACCGTAGATGCTGTTGACTATGGTATCTGCTCCCGCCACCCTGATGACGTCTTGGTGGAGACAATATGAATGGGACAAGAGGTGACTCTTATTGAATGGAAACCGTCTGGTGAGGAACGGAATCGGCAAGACCACGCAGAGACCCCGCAAAACAATCCCAAGTCCAATCTTGCCTACGAGAGGATTGGTTAGGATGGAGGAATACCTCAGAGGGTCCCATATGGCGATGAGTCTGTCTACCGCCATGACCACCAGGACTCCAGACTCCATGGCGGCAAACGTGTGGAGGAAGTACATCTGAGTGAGGCAAGAGTCCAGATCGATCTGGTAATAGTCAAACCAGAAGATGCCAAGGACGGTGGGCAGGGTTGTGAGGGACACCCCAACGTCCGTCACGGCCAGCATGGCCAATAATATGTACATGGGCTGGTGGAAGCTCTCCTCCGTCTTAATAATGACCAGGATGGTGCAATTACCCAATAATGCCACAACATAGAGGAGGCAGAGAGGGAAGGCGAGAAAGTTCTGATGATCTTCCAGCTCTGGAATCCCACTCAGGATGAAGATCCTGGAGACATTGGGGGGAGCCGCCATTCGCTCTACAGATGTCTGAAATACAGAAACATAATTAGAAGGGGGGGGGGGTCAGATGTCCTGGCACTGTTTTATAATTCATACCTTCCTGCCCCGTTAATAACTGCTCTGTTTTGGAAGGGTCTAGCTAAGGACTAAACCAACTAAGCCCAACATGCAGGGGATCCGGATTGTACCATTTTACAGACACTAAATTACACGTTGTAGTTACACCTAATGCCACTAGATGTCAGAGCAAAGATATCAGTGTTCCAGAACCAGGACCACTCACCTCTTGTCACATGACCAGAGAGAGGAAGGACACGCTGTGAGTACTGATCTTCCAGTACAAGGGAGAAAGTGTGGGGCAACGACTCGGGAGCATGGGGACACCTGATGTAAAGGGGGACTCTACTGTGGACTCCACTTAGCTGGGGTGCTGGGTGACCTTGTCCCAGCACTGGGTGCACTTGTCCCTCCTGAGCACACTAAACTCTGGAAAGGATGAACTATAGCTTGACAGCCCTGTGTGCAAGTGGCCTAAAAGTCATTTTTCCGGGACAGTCCCGATGATGCTGTGTCCCATGCCAAGTCCCAGGATCACAGGATCCTTCTTATCTGAGTTACATTGCACACATCATATCAGGCATTCATTACAGTGATCAGGGGCTGGGAGTGGGTGGTCCACATATACTTAGGGGTGGTGATTGGGTGGGCCGCTAACCTAAGTCAGTGGGGTCTAGGAACGACACTCTGTTAAGTTGGTGGTGTCTAGATAGGGCACTTCGGTAAGTTGGTAGGGTCTAGGTAGGGCACTCTGGTAAGTTGGTGGGGTCTAGGTAGGGCACTCTGGTAAGTTGGTGGGGTCTAGGTAGGTCACTCTGGTAAGTTGGTGGGGTCTAGATAGGGCACTCTGGTAAGTTGGTGGGGCTAGGTAGGGCACTTCGGTAAGTTGGTGGGTCTAGATAGGGCACTTCGGTAAGTTGGTGGGTCTAGGTAGGGCACTTGGGTAAGTTGGTGGGTCTAGGTAGGGCACTTCGGTAAGTTGGTGGGTCTAGGTAGGGCACTTTGGTAAGTTGGTGGGTCTGGATAGGGCACTCTGGGAAGTTGGTGGGGTCTAGGTAGGGCACTCTGGTAAGTTGGTGGGTCTAAATAGGGCATTCCGGGAAGTTGGTGGGTCTAGGTAGGGCACTCCGGTAAGTTGGTGGTGTCTAGGTAGGGCACTCTGGTAAGTTGGTGGGGTCTAGATAGGGTACTCTTGGTGGGTCTAGGTAGGGCACTTCAGTAAGTTAGTGGGTCTATATAGGGCACTTCAGAAAGTTGGTGGGTCTGGATAGGGCACTCCGGGAAGTTGGTGGGTCTAGGTAGGGCACTTCGGTAAGTTAGTGGGTCTAGGTAGGGCACTTCGGTAAGTTGGTGGGTCTAGGTAGGGCACTTCAGTAAGTTGGTGGGGTCTAGGTAGGGCACTTCGGTAAGTTGGTGGGTCTAGGTAGGGCACTTCGGTAAGTTAGTGGGTCTAGGTAGGGCACTTCGGTAAGTTGGTGGGTCTAGGTAGGGCACTCCGGTAAGTTGGTGGGGTCTAGGTAGGGCACTCCGGTAAGTTGGTGGGGTCTAGGTAGGGCACTCCGGTAAGTTGGTGGGTCTAGGTAGGGCACTCCGGTAAGTTGGTGGGTCTAGGTAGGGCACTCCGGTAAGTTGGTGGGGTCTTGGTAGGGCACTCCGGTAAGTTGGTGGGTCTAGGTAGGGCACTTTGGTAAGTTGTTGGGTCTAGGTAGGGCACTCCGGTAAGTTGGTGGGGTCTAGGTAGGGCACTCCGGTAAGTTGGTGGGGTCTAGGTAGGGCACTCCGGTAAGTTGGTGGGTCTAGGTAGGGCACTCCGGTAAGTTGGTGGGTCTAGGTACGGCACTCCGGTAAGTTGGTGGGGTCTTGGTAGGGCACTCCGGTAAGTTGGTGGGTCTAGGTAGGGCACTTCGGTAAGTTGGTGGGTCTAGGTAGGGCACTTCGGTAAGTTAGTGGGTCTAGGTAGGGCACTTCGGTAAGTTGGTGGGGTCTAGGTAGGGCACTCCGGTAAGTTGGTGGGTCTAGGTAGGGCACTTGGGTAAGTTGGTGGGGTCTAGGTAGGGCACTCCGGTAAGTTGGTGGGTCTAGGTAGGGCACTTGGGTAAGTTGGTGGGTCTAGGTAGGGCACTTGGGTAAGTTGGTGGGTCTAGGTAGGGCACTCCGGTAAGTTGGTGGGGTCTAGGTAGGGCACTTTGGTAAGCTGGTTGGTCTAGGTAGGGCCCTCCGGTAAGTTGGTGGGGTCTAGGTAGGGCACTTTGGTAAGTTGGTGGTTCTAGATAAGGCACTTCGGTAAGTTGGTACCTTCCAACCCCACCCCCCTCCCCCAACCCTCCATAGTGAGCTGATTGGGTATCAGTTCCTCTTGCTCTTCTCTCACCCATTTCCATTGTCCCTGAAGCCTCCACATGGGGCCTCCTGGCCTCCCCACCCTCACAGGAGGCCACAGAGGTTTCAGGGACAATGAGTCCAGAGAGTAAAGAGGGGGAGGGGGGGTATTTTTAGTTGCATTTAGTGTGATGACAGCAAAGTCCATCACCCAGCAGCCCCCCGACTCCCCCTACAGATAGAACAGAAGAGAGGCTGATTTGGGGACATTGATGTCATTTCAGGTCACAGTCCTGGGAAGGTTGGATTTAGGACAATGCAGTAAAGTGTGACTCTCCCTCGGGTGATAATATAAAATCAGAAGAATTCTAACATTTCTTTGTCAGGACAAAAAGTGGAAATAAAGATTTGTTAAAATATCCAATTCATGCTGAATGGGGGATTTCTGTATCAGCGCCATCTAGTGGCCATAATGTGTAATTTCTCTCTCTTACGGAGAGATCCGAGATCTATTAGACCCCCAATCTCTCCTCTGCCCTCCAAAGCATGCAATCAGTCGGGGATCAGTGTGATCAGTGTAAGATCGATGTGATCAGTGTGGTCAGGCTAAGAACAGTGTGATCAGGGTGAGATCGGTGTGATCAGTGTGAGATCTCACCCGTCCCGGTACATCGTCTCACCCGTCCCGGTACATCGTCTCACCCGTCCCAGTACATCGTCTCACCCGTCCCGGTACATCGTCTTACCCATCCCGGTACATCGTCTTACCCGTCCCGGTACATCGTCTTACCCATCCCGGTACATCGTCTCACCCGTCCCGGTACATCGTCTCACCCGTCCCGGTACATCGTCTCACCCGTCCCGGTACATCGTCTTACCCATCCTGGTACATTGTCTCACCCGTCCCGGTACATCATCTTACCTGTCCCGGTACATCGTCTTACCCGTCCCGGTACATCGTCTTACCCATCCCGGTACATTGTCTTACCTGTCCCGGTACATCGTCTCACCCGTCCCGGTACATCGTCTTACCCGTCCCGTTACATCGTCTCACCCGTTCCGGTACATCGTCTTACCCATCCCGGTACATTGTCTCACCCGTCCTGGTACATCGTCTTACCCATCCCGGTACATCATCTCACCCGTCCCGGTACATCGTCTTACCCATCCCGGTACATCATCTCACCCGTCCCGGTACATCGTCTTACCCGTCCCGGTACATCGTCTTACCCATCCCGGTACATCATCTCACCCGTCCCGGTACATCGTCTTACCCATCCCGGTACATCGTCTCACCCGTCCCGGTACATCGTCTTACCCATCCCGGTACATCATCTCACCCGTCCCGGTACATTGTCTTACCCATCCCGGTACATCGTCTCACCCGTCCCGGTACATCGTCTTACCCATCCCGGTACATCATCTCACCCGTCCCGGTACATCGTCTTACCCGTCCCGGTACATTGTCTCACCCGTCCCGGTACATCGTCTCACCCGTCCCGGTACATCGTCTTACCCGTCCCGGTACATCGTCTCACCCGTCCCGGTACATCGTCTCACCCGTCCCGGTACATCGTCTCACCCGTCCCAGTACATCGTCTCACCCGTCCCGGTACATCGTCTTACCCATCCCGGTACATCGTCTTACCCGTCCCGGTACATCGTCTTACCCATCCCGGTACATCGTCTCACCCGTCCCGGTACATCGTCTCACCCGTTCCGGTACATCGTCTTACCCATCCCGGTACATTGTCTCACCCGTCCTGGTACATCGTCTTACCCATCCCGGTACATCATCTCACCCGTCCCGGTACATCGTCTTACCCATCCCGGTACATCATCTCACCCGTCCCGGTACATCGTCTTACCCGTCCCGGTACATCGTCTTACCCATCCCGGTACATCATCTCACCCGTCCCGGTACATCGTCTTACCCATCCCGGTACATCGTCTCACCCGTCCCGGTACATCGTCTTACCCATCCCGGTACATCATCTCACCCGTCCCGGTACATTGTCTTACCCATCCCGGTACATCGTCTCACCCGTCCCGGTACATCGTCTTACCCATCCCGGTACATCATCTCACCCGTCCCGGTACATCGTCTTACCCGTCCCGGTACATTGTCTCACCCGTCCCGGTACATCGTCTCACCCATCCTGGTACATTGTCTCACCCGTCCCAGTACATCGTCTCACCCGTCCCGGTACATCGTCTTACCCGTCCCGGTACATCGTCTCACCCGTCCCGGTACATCCTCTTACCCATCCCGGTACATTGTCTCACCCGTCCCGGTACATCGTCTCACCCGTCCCGGTACATCGTCTTACCCATCCCGGTACATCGTCTCACCCGTCCCGGTACATCGTCTTACCCGTCCCGGTACATCATCTCACCCGTCCCGGTACATCGTCTTACCCGTCCCGGTACATCGTCTTACCCGTCCCGGTACATCGTCTCACCCGTCCCGGTACATCGTCTTACCCGTCCCGGTACATCGTCTCACCCGTCCCGGTACATCGTCTTACCCGTCCCGGTACATCGTCTCACCCGTCCCGGTACATCGTCTCACCCGTCCCGGTACATCGTCTCACCCGTCCCGGTACATCGTCTTACCCGTCCCGGTACATCGTCTTACCCGTCCCGGTACATCGTCTCACCTGTTTCGGTACATTTTGTCACCCTTCCTGGTACAACGTCTCACCCGTCCCGGTACATCGTCTCACCCGTCCCGGTACATCGTCTCACCCGTCCCGGTACATCGTCTCACCCGTCCCGGTACATCGTCTTACCCGTCCCGTTACATTGTCTCACCCGTCCCGGTACATTGTCTTACCCGTCCCGGTACATCGTCGTACCCGTCCCGGTACATCGTCTTACCCGTCCCGGTACATTGTCTCACCGGTCCCGGTACATCGTCTTACCCGTCCCGGTACATTGTCTCACCGGTCCCGGTACATCGTCTTACCCGTCCCGGTACATCGTCTTACCCGTCCCGGTACATCGTCTCACCTGTTTCGGTACATTTTGTCGCCCATCCTGGTACAACGTCTCATCCGTCCCGGTACATTTTGTCACCCATCCCGGTACATCGTCTCACCCGTCCTGGTACATCGTCTTACCCATCCCGGTACATCATCTCACATGTCCCGGTACATCATCTCATCTGTCCCAGTACATCGTCTCACTCGTCCTGGCACACTGTCTCACCCGTCCTGGTACATTGTTTCACCCGTCCCGGTACATTGTCTCACCCGTCCCGGTACATCATCTCACATGTCCCGGTACACCATCTCATCCGTCCCAGTACATCGTCTCACCCGTCCTGGCACACTGTCTCACCCGTCCTGGCACACTGTTTCACCCGTCCTGGCACACTGTCTCACCCGTCCTGGCACACTGTTTCACCCGTCCTGGTACATTGTTTCACCCGTCCCGGTACATTGTCTCACCCGTCCTGGTACATCGTCTCACCCGTCCTGGTACATCATCTCACATGTCCCGGTACATCATCTCATCCGTCCCAGTACACACTGTTTCACCCGTCCTGGCACACTGTCTCACCCGTCCTGGCACACTGTCTCACTCGTCCTGCCACACTGTTTCACCCGTCCTGGTACATTGTTTCACCCGTCCCGGTACATTGTCTCACCCGTCCTGGTACATCGTCTCACCCATCCCGGTACATCATCTCATCCGTCCCAGTACATCGTCTCACCCGTCCTGGCACACTGTCTCACCCGTCCTGGCACACTGTCTCACACGTTCCGGTACATCACCTCACCCGTCTCTCCTAATCCTCCATCCCGGTTGCTGTGCAGATCCTTCAGACTCCTCTACAGGAGACCGACCAGCTTTATAATCAGCTTAACGATCTCAGAGGACAATCCGAGAGGAGAATTCACCAATACTGCATGGGCCCTGTGTTCTCAGAGGGGCCCAAGTGCTTAGAGGAGCCCCATGTGCCCAGAGGAGCCCCATGTTCTCAGAGGAGCCCCATGTTCTCAGAGGGGCCCCATGTTCTCAGAGGAGCCCCATGTTCTCAGAGGGGCCTCATGTTCTCAGAGGGGCCCCATGTGCCCAGAGGAGCCCCATGTGCTCAGAAGGACAAGCTGTAATTAGATTTAACCATCTGAAGATCTTTTCTGGCACTTTTCGTTCACATGTAACAATCAGATCCATTTTTTGCTAGAAGATTTCTTGGAACCCCCCAAACATTTTATATTTATATATATATTTTTAACCACTTCCGGAGCGCCGCACCCCGATATACGTCGGCACTTTGAAGACGGATATCCCTGTTATGGTAGCAGCTGCTCCCTGAATCCAGGTATCCTCCTCTTCAGGCCGCAGTCTGGTTTAAGGTAATGGCGGTCTCTGCGTCGGATTCGCTGTGAGGTCGCCATTATCGGCACTCCGCGGCGCTCCAGTGCCCTCCATCGCTTACCGAAGCTGTCGGTTTGCGAAATGTTTATAGCGTTTACAAAATAGGGGATAGTTTTATGGCATTTTTTTTTTTTTACTACTAATGGTGGCGATCAGCGTTTTTTTTTTTCGTGACTGCGACATTACAGCGGACACATCGGACGATTTGGACACATTTTTGGGACCATTGTCATTTTCACAGCGAAACGTGCTAGAAAAATGCACTGATTACTGTGAAAATGACAATTGCAGTTTAGGGGTTACCACTAGGGGGCACTGAAGGGGTTATGTGTGACCTCGTGTGTGTTTCTAACCGTAGGGGGGGCGGAGCTGGACATGTGACGTCATTGATTGTGTTTCCCTATATCAGGGAACAGACGATCGCTGACATTGCCACAGTGAAGAACTGGGAAGGTGTGTTTACACTCACCTCTCCCCATTCTTCAGTGGCCACGGTCATGAAGCTTCGGACCGGGTCGTGCGCACGTGACCCATGGCTGGGCTTTTAACCACTTAAGCCCCGAGCCTGTTTTTCAGATTCGGTGTTTACGAGACCAAAACATTTTTTTTTGCTATAAAATTACTTAAAACCCCCAAACATTATATATATATTATTTTTTTCTAACACTCTAGAGAATAAAATGGCGGTCATTGCAATACTTTTTGTCGCACCGTATTTGCGCAGCGGTCTTACAAGCGCACTTTTTTTGGAAAAAATTCACTTTTTTAAATTAAAAAATAAGACGACAATAAATTTGGCCCAATTTTTTTACGTATTGTGAAAGATAATGTTACGCCGAGTAAAATGATACCCAACATGACACGCTTAAAAATTGCGCCCGCTCGTGGCATGGCGTCAAATTTTTACCCTTCAAAATCTCGATTGGCGACGTTTAAAAAATTCTACAGGTTGCATTTTTTGAGATACAGAGGAGGTCCAGGGCTAGAATTATTGCTCTTGCTCCAACGATCGTGGCGACACCTCACTTGTGTGGTTTGAACACCGTTTTCATATGCGGGCGCTACTCGCGTATGCGTTCGCTTCTGCGCGCAAGCTCGTCGGGACGGGGCGCTTTTAAATTTTTTTTTTTTTTTCGTATTTATTTGTATTTATTTTACCAATTTTTAACACTAAAATAAAAAAATAAATAAATTGATCACTTTTATTCCTATTACTGTGAATGTAAACATCCCTTGTAATAGAAAAAAGCATGACAGGTCCTCTTATATATGAGATCTGGGGGTCAAAAAGACGTCACATCTCATATTTAGGCTTAAATGCAAAAAAAAAAAATCAAAAATGTAAAATGTCATTTTTCAAATGACATTTAAAAAAAAATGTCTCTTTAAGACGCTGGGCGGGTCTGACGTTTTGACGTCACTTCCGCCCAGCAGAGCTACGGGGACGGACGAGGGAGATTTTTCCCTCACTCGCATCCCCACTGAGCAGACGAGCGGACCCGATCGCCTCCGCCGCTACCGACGGCTCCGGTAAGCGTCGGAGGGCGCGGGGGCGGGGGGGGGGGGGGGGGCACTCGCCCGCCACCGATAACGGCGATATCGCGGCGAATCCGCCGCGGAGACCGCCGTTATCGTGTGCAGGCCCACTGTGAACATGGATACCTCGGTTGTGGCAGCAGCTGCTGCCGTTACCGAGATATCCATCTTCAAAAAACCGACGTATATATACAGTGGGCGGGCGTTAAGTGGTTAAAGGCGATGTGCAGGTACGTGGATGTGCCCAGCCGTGCCATTCTGCCGACGTATATGTGCAGGAGGCGGTCCTTAAGTGGTTAAAAGATAAAAGGTAAAATAAGTAAGAAAACAACAAAAATAAAAATGTACGCGCGCCCTGTCCCGACGAGCTTGTGCGCAGAAGCGAGCGCATACGCGAGTAGCTCCCGCATATGAAAACGGCGTCCAGACCACGCCGCGATCGTGACCACTTCAGATGTGCAGAGAAGGTCCGGTGCTGGAATTACTGCCCATCGAGTGATGTTCGTGGTGATACCTCACTAGGGTCGGAGAGAACGATTCAGCAAAAGCTCAGCCCCAACATTGCCCGTTCCCCCATTTGGCGAACACCCAAATTTGCAGGGCGCTTGTCGGACGTTCGCCAAGCCGAAAGCCCTAAAATGCACTGCGCTCAGTGAATTCTGAGCCCTGATTGGGCTAAGCTTTCCAGTGAATAGCTGGTTGTTAAGGTGCGGGGCTTGGAAGCCGGCCGCAGCGTCCTTAACAACCAATGAGTTGCCAGCAATTAAAAAGTGAAAAAAAAAAAGATGTGGAGTCCCCAAAATCCATACAAAACTGAGCATTTAGCCTGAAGCACCCCAACTTTCTGAACCATACCAGGCGACATGCCATCTACATGGGGGGGGTGCTTTGTCCCTAGTAACCATGTTGATGGGGACAAGGGCCTCATCCCCACAACCCTGTGCTGTCGTTGTGGCGGTCTGCGGGCGGAGGAACTTATTGTAATCTGGAAGCCCCCTTTAACAAGGAGGCCCCCAGATCCCGCCCCCCCCCCCATGTGAATGGGTATGGGGTACCCATTCACCAAAAAAAGTGTCAAAAAGTAATTAAAGACAGTTTTTGACAAATCCTTTATTCAAAAATAAAAAACAATGTCCCCCCGAAGTAGATCCGTCGTTAATCACCCCCACCGCCGGACCCCAAAAAGGAAAGAAAAAAACGCTCCGCCATCAACTAAGGCCAACCGCCAAATGTCTGGCTTGCCGTTTGACAGTTCTTATGTCGGTAAGGGGCGGAGCCACCTGGTGGCACTGCCCCCCCCATGTGGCCTGGTATGAGGAGGCCCGCTACCCGCAGACCTTACCACATGCCCTCAACATGGGGACAAGGGCCTCACCCCCACAACTCTGGGCTAGGGTTGTTGGGATGAGGCCCTTGCCCCTATGTTGAGGGCATGTGGCCTGGTATGGTTGAGGAGGGTGGTAGTCGCTTGCCTTTCTCCCCCCTTCCTGTTTTGCCAGGCTGGATGCTTGGTTAAGAGTCTGGTATGGAATTTTGGGGGACCCTGCAGCGTTTTTTTTAAAACAAATGTTGGGGTGGGAGTCCCCTTAAATCTCCATACAAGACCTGAAGGGCCTGGTATGAACTGGGGGAGGGGGGGCCATATGCCGTTTTGTTAACATTTTTCTATTGCTGGCAATTTAAATGTCATTTAATGCATCTTGACTTTTGCTTCTCGGCACTTCTCCACCGATTCCCGACACTTCTTACACCAATTCCCGGCACTTAACTGATTTTTTACACTTCTTCACAGATTCCCAACACTTCTCCACTGATTCCCGACACTTCTCCACTGATTCTCGGCACTTCTCCACCGATTCCCGACACTTCTTACATCGATTCCCGGCACTTAACCGTTTTTTTACACTTCTTCACAGATTCCCAACATTTCTCCACCGATTCCTGTCACTTCTCCACCGATTCCCAGACACTTCTCCACCGATTCTTGTCACTTCTCCACCGATTCCCAGCACTGCACCAATCCCCGACACTTCTCCACCAATTCCTGACACTTCTTACACCAATTCCCGGTACTTAACCGATTCTCTACACTTCTTCACCGATTCCCAGCACTTCTCCACCAATCCCCGGCACTTCTCCACCGATTCCCGGCACTTCTCCACCGATTCCTGACACTTCTCCACTGATTCCTGGCACTTCTCACCAATTCTCGGCACTTCTCCACCGATTCCCGGCACTTCTCCACCGATTCCCGGCACTTCTCCACCGATTCCCGACACTTCTTACACCAATTCCCGGCACTTAACTGATTTTTTACACTTCTTCACAGATTCCCAACACTTCTCCACTGATTCCCGACACTTCTCCACTGATTCTCGGCACTTCTCCACCGATTCCCGACACTTCTTACATCGATTCCCGGCACTTAACCGTTTTTTTACACTTCTTCACAGATTCCCAACATTTCTCCACCGATTCCTGTCACTTCTCCACCGATTCCCAGACACTTCTCCACCGATTCTTGTCACTTCTCCACCGATTCCCAGCACTGCACCAATCCCCGACACTTCTCCACCAATTCCTGACACTTCTTACACCAATTCCCGGTACTTAACCGATTCTCTACACTTCTTCACCGATTCCCAGCACTTCTCCACCAATCCCCGGCACTTCTCCACCGATTCCCGGCACTTCTCCACCGATTCCTGACACTTCTCCACTGATTCCTGGCACTTCTCACCAATTCTCGGCACTTCTCCACCGATTCCCGGCACTTCTCCACCGATTCCCGGCACTTCTCCACCGATTCATGACACTTCTCCACCGATTCCTGGCACTTCTCCACCAATTCTCGGCACTTCTCCACCGATTCCCGGCACTTCTCCACCAATTCCAGGCACTTCTCCACCGATTCCCGGCACTGCTCTACCAATTCCAGGCACTTCTCCACTGATTCCAGGCACTTCTCCACTGATTCCTGGCACTTCTCCACCGATTTCCGGCACTTCTATACCGATTCCCTACACTTCTCCACCAATTCCAGGCACTTCTCCACTGATTCCCGGCCCTTCTCCACTGATTCCCGGCCCTTCTCCACTCATTCCTGACACTTCTCCACCAAGTCCCGGGACACTACACCACTGATTCCCGGTACTTCTCCACTAATTCTTGGCACTTTTCCACCAATTCTTGGCACTTTTCCACCAATTCCCGGCACTTCGTCACCGATTTCCGGCACTTCTTCACCAATTCCTGTCACTTCCCCTTAGAGGTTAGGGTTTTCAATGGGGCTTAGTATCAGGGCGAGCAATACGACTAGGCTTAGCTTTAGGGTAAGGGGTGGTATCAGGATTAGGATCAGTGAGGTTAGGATAAAAAAGTAGCATTAGGACAAGGGTTAGCTTTATGGTAAGGGGTGGTGTGACGGGAGTCACTTTGGGTGGGGGGGGTTTGTGCAATTCAGCTTAAATCGTAGAGCTCTGGAAACTTTGTGTCCAGCTCCCCCGATCCCTCTTACTGAAGTGGTGACTGGGGGGCTAAAGAGTCTCTGGACAGAGGAAGCATTGATGGCGGACATAGTCCTGTTGAGGACGATGGTTCATCACATTGGGTATTAGGATTAAAAGTAGGGTTATCAGTAGGGTTAGGGTCAGGGTTAGCATTAGGACTCAGGTTAGCTTTAGGGTAAGGGGGTAGTATCAGGATTAGGGTTATCAGTGAAGATAAAAAATTTGCATTAGGATGGTAAGGGGTGGTGTGACTGTAGTCACTTTGGGTGGGGGGCTTGTGGAACTCAGCTTACCTTGGAGAGCTCTGAAAACTTTGTGTCCAGCTTCCCCGACCCCTTTTACTGAAGTACGGCTGGTGACTGGGGGAGCTAAAGAGTCTTGAATAGTGCTGGTTCTGGACAGAGGAAGCATTGATGGTGGAGTCCTGTTGAGGATGAGGGTTTCGTCACAGGGGGTATTAGGATTAGAAGTAAGGTTATCAGTAGGGTTAGGGTCAGGGTTAGCATTAGGACAAGGGTTAGCTTTATGGTAAGGGGAGATGTGTGACGAGAGTCACTTTGAGTGGGGGGTTTGTGCAACTCAGCTTACCTTGGAGATCTCTGGAAACTTTGTGTCCAGCTTCCCCGGACCCTCTTTCTGAAGTACGGATGGTGACTGGGAGGGCTAAAGAGTCTTGGATAGTTCTGGTTGTGGACAGAGGAAGCATTGACGGCGGACATAGTATTGTTGAGGGTGAGGGTTCATCACAGGTGGTATTAGGATTAGAAGTAGGGTAACCAGTAGGGTTATCAGTAGGGTAAATGTAGGGTTAGCATTATGGTAAGGGGTGGTATTAAGATTAGAAGTAGGGTTATCATTAGGGTTAGCATTATGACTTAGGTTAGCTTTAGGGTAAGGGGGTAGTATCAGGATTAGGGTTGTCAGTGAGGTTAAGATAAAAATTTGCATTAGGACAAGGGTTAGCTTTATGGTAAGGGGTGGTGTGACGGGAGTCACTTTGGGTGGGGGCTTTGTGAAACTCAGCTTACCTTGGAGAGCTCTGGAAACATTGTGCCCAGCTTCCCAGACCCCTCTTACTGAAGTACAGCTGGTGACTGGGGGGGGGGGGGGGGCTAAAGAGTCTTGGATAGTGCTGGTTCTGGACAGAGGAAGCATTGACGACGGACATAGTCCTGTTAAGGACGAGGGTTCATCACAGGGGGTATTAGGATTAGAAGTAGGGTTATCAGTAGGGTTAGCATTATGGTACGGGGTAGTATTAGGATCAGAAGTAGGGTAATTATAAAGGTTAGCATTAGGACAGAGGAAGCATTGATGGCGGAGTCCTGTTGAGGATGAGGGTTCGTCACAGGGGGTATTAGGATTAGAATTAGGGTTACCAGTAGGGTTGCCATTATGGTAAGGGGTGGTATTAGGATTAGAAGTAGGGTTATCAGTAGGGTTGCCATTATGGTAAGGGGTGGTATTAGGATTATAAGTAGGGTTATAAGTAGGGTTAGGGTCAGGGTTAGCGTTAGGACTCAGATTAGCTTTAGAGTAAGGGGTAGTATCAGGATTAGGGTTATCAGTGAAGATAAAAAAACTTGCATTAGGACAAGGGTTAGCTTTATGGTAAGGGGTGGTGTGACGGGGGTCACTTTGGGTGGGGGGGTTTGTGTAACTCAGCTTACCTTGGAGAGCTCTAGAAAGTTTGTGCCCAGCTTCCCTGACCCCTCTTACTGAAGTACGGCTGGTGACTGGGGGGGGCTAAAGAGTCTTGGATAGTGCTGGTTCTGGACAGAGGAAGCATTGATGGCGGACATAGTCCTGTTGAAGACGAGGGTTCGTCACAGTGTGCATGATGCCTTAGGGCCAGGGTTTTCTATGGGGGTTAGTATCAGGGCAAGCAATAGAACTAGGGTTATCTTTAGGGTAAGGGGTAGTATCAGGAATAGGGTTATCAGTGAGGTTAAGGCCCCATACACACGACCGAGAAACTCGACAAGCAAAACACATTGTTTTGCCCGTCGAGTTTCTCGTTCGGCTGTCAAAAAACTCGTCGAGCCAAATTTTCCCATTGCCCGTCGAGGAAATAGAGGACATGCTCTCTTTTTGGCTCGACGAGTTTCTCAACGGTTTCCTTGTCGAAAAGTGTACACACAACCGGTTTTCTCGGCAGAATACGTCTCCCATCGAGTTTCTTGCTGGATTTTGCCGAAAAAAACGGTCGTGTGTACGGGGCCTAAGATAAAAATTAGCATTAGGACAAGGGTTAGCTTTATGGTAAGGGAAGATGTGTGACGGGAGTCACTTTTGGTGGGGGGCTTGTGGAACTCAGCTTACCTTGGAGAGCTCTGGGAACTTTGTGTCCAGCTTCCCCAGGCCCTCTTACTGAAGTACAGCTGGTGACTGGGGGGGCTAAAGAGTCTTGGATAGTGCTGGTTCTGGACAGAGGAAGCATTGACGGCGGACATAGTCCTGTTGAGGATGAGGGTTCGTCACAGGGGGTATTAGGATTAGAAGTAAGGTTATCAGTAGGGTTAGGGTCAGGGTTAGCATTAGGACAAGGGTTAGCTTTATGGTAAGGGGAGATGTGTGACGAGAGTCACTTTGAGTGGGGGGTTTGTGCAACTCAGCTTACCTTGGAGATCTCTGGAAACTTTGTGTCCAGCTTCCCCGGACCCTCTTTCTGAAGTACGGATGGTGACTGGGAGGGCTAAAGAGTCTTGGATAGTTCTGGTTGTGGACAGAGGAAGCATTGACGGCGGACATAGTATTGTTGAGGATGAGGGTTCGTCACAGGGGGTATTAGGATTAGAAGTAGGGTAACCAGTAGGGTTATCAGTAGGGTTAGCATTATGGTAAGGGGTGGTATTAGGATTAGAAGTAGGGTAATCAGTAGAGTTAGCATTAGGACTTTAGGGGGTAGTTTTAGGATTAGGGTTATCAGTGATAAGATAAAAAATAAGATAAAAAATTTGCATTAGGACAAGGGTTAGCATTATGGTAAGGGGTGGTATCAAGACTTTGGGAGGTTGTGGGTTCAGACCTCGGCCCTGACACACCCGGGTAAACTTCTGACTTGGACCCTCCGTATATATTTTATAGGAGGGTATCTCAGTGGGCCCAGGGAGCCCCATACCAGTCTGAAGGTCCGGATTGTGTTATTTATTTTTTGCTTCCAAGAACTTAAAGATGTGCCTCCTCCTAGTACCCTGAGGCACCGTCTTCCTTTAATGATGTCACCAGACCCTTCAATGTAGCGGATCTCCGAGGAAGTCGCTCTCCTCACTCTCCTATGGTACTCCTCCTGACAGTAGATCTCACAGCCTTGATGAAGGAGGCTCAGATCCTCGGAACGTGGAATCTAGAACTAGCTATCTTCCCGTATTGTCTTCTTCTGGCCTCCACAGTAAGTCTGAGCTTCTCTTAGTGTAAGTAATAAACCTATCGGATGCTCCCATCCTGCAACCACTCTTTTCCGATCTTTGGCTCGTTCCTCAACTAAGCTTCCGCTTGGTCCCAACCTGTGACCACTTATTACTGATCTTTGACTTGTTCATCGGTTAACAAAAGAAAATGTATAATAAAAACGTTTAACCACTTCCTGCCCGGCCAATAGCAGATTTACGGCCGGCTAGTGGTTATGAAATCGTGACTAGACGTTCTCAAACGTCTAGCATGATTTCAATGCCGCGCGCGCCTGTGGGGGCGCGCAGCGCGGCGATCGTTGATGCGGGATGTCAGTCTGACACCCTGCATCACCGATCTCGGTAACGAGTCTCCGGCGGAGGCTCGCTACCATGTGATCAGCCGTGTCCAATCACGGCTGATCACGATGTAAACAGGAAGAGCCGTTGATGGCTCTTCCTCACTCGTGTCTGACAGACGCGAGTAGAGGAGAGCCGATCGGCGGCTCTCCTGACAGGGGGGGTTCACACTGATTGTTTATCAGCGCAGCCCCCCCCCTCGTATGCCCACACTAGACCACCAGGGATGCCCACACTGGCAGGGCAAAAAAAAAACGTAAAGAAAAAAAAAACACAAGATAAAAAAAAAAAAAAACAGGTAAGAAAAAAAAAAGATGTCAGTCAGTGCCCACACATGGGCACTGACTGGCAACATATACATCAGTGCCACCCCTCAAAGTCCATCAGTGCCACCCCACAGTTTGCTTCAGTGCCACCCCTCCGTGCCAATACATGCCCAGTGCCCACCTATCAGTGCCCATCTGTGCCACCCATAAGTACCCATCAGTGCCACCCATAAGTACCCATCAGTGCCACCCATAAGTGCCACCCATGGGTGCCATTCTGTGCCGCCTATGAGTTCCCAGTGCCGCCTATGAGTGCCCATCAGTGCCGCCTATGAGTGCCCATCAGTGCCACCTATAAGTGCCCATCAGTGCCGCATACCAGCGCCGCCTATCAGTGCCCATCAATGCCATCTCATCGGTGCCCATCAGTACTACCTCATCAGTCCCGCCATATAAGTGCCCGTAATTGAAAGAGAAAATGTACTTATTTACAAAAAAGTTTACAGAAAAAAATAAAAATGTATTTATTTTTTCTAAATTTTCAGTCTTTTATTAGCTGTTGCGCAAAAAATAAAAAACGCAGAGGTGATCAAATACCACCAAAAGAAATCTCTATTTGTGGGGAAAAAAGGACACCAATTTGGTTTGGGTGCAGTGTAGCACGACCGCGCAATTGTCATTCAAAGTGCGACAGCGCTGAAAGCTGAAAATTGGCTTGGGCGGGAAGGTGCGTAAGTGCCCCCCGGTATGGAAGTGGTTAAAAAAAAAAGAAGCAAAATACAAAACAAAACATGCTTGAATAAAACTTTGTTTAAAAAAAAAAAAAGATTGAATAAAACAGTATAAAACAATTCTTGATAAAAAAAAATCAATAAAAAAAATGCTTAAATGAAACTGGGAATAACAAAAACAAAATGCTTGATTAAAAAGGGTTTAAAAAAAAAAAAAAAAAACAGAAAGCAAAGCAAGAAATGCTTGAATAAAATAGTTTTGTTTAAATATATAATAAAAAATGCTTTAATAAAACAGTTTTATTTTGAATATATAAATAGAAAAAAGCTTGAATAAAACATTTCTTTAAAAAAAAAAAAATGCTTGAATAAAACCAGGGTTTAAAAAAAATGCTTGAATAAGGCTGGGTATTTTTCAAAAACAAATTAATGCTTGAAAAAAATGGATTAAATTTTTTTTTTTTCAAATAAAACACTGGGAATAACAAAAACAAAAATGCTTGATTAACCACTTGACCACCGGGGCACTTAAACCCCCTTAATAACCAGACCAATTTTCAGCTTTCGGTGCTCTCACAGTTTGAATGACAATAACTCAGTCATACAACACTATAACCAAATGAAATTTTTGTCCTTTTTTTCCCCACAAATAGAGCTTTCTTTTGGTGGTATTTCATCACCTCTGCGGTTTTTTATTTTTTTTGCTATAAATGAAAAAAGAACAAAATTTGCAAAAAAGTAATTTTTCTTCATAAATTTGGCCTAAAATGTATACTGCCACATATCTTTGGTAAAAAAAAATAAAAAATGTTGTATATTATTTAGTCTGGGTGAAAGTTATAGGGTCTAGAAGCTATGGTACCAATTACTGAAAATTGATCAATTTCATCACACCTGAAGTACTGACAGCCTCTCTCATTTCTTGAGACCCCAACATGCCAGAAAAGTACAAATACCCCCCAAATGACCCATTTTTGGAAAGAAGACATTCCAAGGTATTTAGAAAGAGGCATTGTGAGTTTTTTAAAGTTGTCATTTTTTCCCACAATTCTTTGCAAAATCAAGATTTTTTTTTTCATCAAATTTTCATATTATTAGGTTATTTTTCACACACAGCATATGCATACCACAAATTACACCCCAAAACACATTCTGCTATTCCTCCCGAGTATGGCGATACCCCATGTGTGAAACTTTTACACAGTGAGGCCACATACAGAGGCCCAACATGCAGGGAGCACCCAGGCCAATTCTGACATTTCTCTCCTACATGTAAAAATCATCATTTATTTGCTAGAAAATTACATAGAACCCCAAAACATGATATAAAGATACCTCACATGTGTGGTTTGAACACCGTTTTCATATGTGGGTGGGACTTGCGTATGCGTTCGCTTCTGCATGCGAGCTCACGGGGACAGAGGCGCTGTATGCCCAGAGTATTGCGGAGTATGCCCAGAGTATTGCAAAGTATGCCCAGAGTATTGCAGAGTATGCCCAGAGTATTGCGAAGTATGCCTAGAGTATTGCGGAGTATGCCCAGAGTATGCCCAGAGTATGCCCAGAGTATTGCCGGAGTATGCCCAGAGTATTGCCGGAGTATGCCCAGAGTATTGCCGGAGTATGCCCAGAGTATGCCCAGAGTATTGCCGGAGTATGCCCAGAGTATTGCCGGAGTATGCCCAGAGTATTGCCGGAGTATGCCCAGAGTATTGCGGAGTATGCCCAGAGTATTGCCGGAGTATGCCCAGAGTATTGCCAGAGTATTGCGGAGTATGCCCAGAGTATACCCAGAGTATTGCCAGAGTATTGCCGGAGTATGCCCAGAGTATTGCCGGAGTATGCCCAGAGTATTGCCGGATTATGCCCAGAGTATTGCAGAGTATGCCCAGAGTATTGCCGGAGTATGCCCAGAGTATTGCCGGAGTATGCCCAGAGTATTGCTGGAGTATGCCCAGAGTATTGCCGGAGTATGCCCAGAGTATTGCCAGAGTATTGCCAGAGTATTGCAGAGTATGCCCAGAGTATTGCCAGAGTATTGCCGGAGTATGCCCAGAGTATTGCCGGAGTATGCCCAGAGTATTGCCGGAGTATGCCCAGAGTATTGCGGAGTATGCCCAGAGTATTGCCAGAGTATTGCAGAGTATGCCCAGAGTATGCCCAGAGTATTGCCAGAGTATTGCCAGAGTATTGCCGGAGTATGCCCAGAGTATTGCCGGAGTATGCCCAGAGTATTGCGGAGTATGCCCAGAGTATTGCCAGAGTATTGCGGAGTATGCCCAGAGTATGCCCAGAGTATTGCCAGAGTATTGCCAGAGTATTGCCGGAGTATTGCCAGAGTATTGCCGGAGTATGCCCAGAGTATTGCCGGAGTATGCCCAGAGTATTGCCAGAGTATTGCCAGAGTATTGCAGAGTATTGCAGAGTATGCCCAGAGTATATGCCCAAGTATTGCAGAGTATGCCCAGCTGAGTATTGCCCAGTATTGCAGAGTATTGCAGAGTATGCCCAGCTGAGTATTGCAGAGTATTGCAGAGTATTGCAGCAGGGATGGCTGAGCAGGGAGGGATGGATGGATGGATCTGTGACTACATTTGTCACAGATCCAGCCCGCAGCACTGGCGCTGCCATCCGCTCCCTCCCCTCTCCTCTCACCGATCAGTACAGAGAGAGAGGAGGGAGGAACCGGCGTCAGCACATGACGCCGCTTTGTTTACAAGTGGTCGCTCCGTCATTGGACGGAGCGATCACGTGGTAAACCGCCGCTATCAGCGGCGATTTAGCGTGAACCGTGATGGTCACGGATGTTCCCGTGTGCGCGCCTCAGGGGGCGCGCGGGAGCGCGATTCTAAGAGGCCGTTGATTAACGGGCACTTAGAATTAAGCAATCGCCCTGTAGCCGTACTTTCGCTATAGGGCGGTTGCGAAGTGGTTAAAAAGGGTTTCCAGTTTTTGTTTAAATATATAAATACAAATAAAAAATACTTGAATAAAACTGTTTTTTTTTTTTAAACAAACGTTTTTATTGAGATTTTCACAAAGTAATCAAAAACATGAGTGACATTACTTATCAACTGTATAGATGTTGTAGCAAAACGAAGAAGAAAAGAAAAAAGAGAAATCAACAGGTAAGACATAGTGACCTGACAGGAGTTATACTCCTTACTTACCAGAAAGATCAGATGGTGTGGTGGCGGAGCCGCCCGCGACACCCCGACGCCCCAATTCGGGAACTAACTGTGTGGAGAGCTCATGGGCAACACCAACCTTGAGAAAACCTTTAACCACTTCATTACCGGGCACATATACCCCCTTCGTTCCCAGGCGAAACTTCAGCTTCCGGCGCTGCGTCGCTTTAACTGACAATTGCGCGGCCGTGCGACGCGGCTCCCAAACGAAATCGGCGTCCTTTTTTTCCCCCACAAACAGAGATTTCTTTTGGTGGTATTTGATCACCTCTGCGGTTTTTATATTTTGCGCTATAAACAAAAAAAAGAGCGACAATTTAAAAAAATGTTTATATTTTTTACTTGTTGCTATAATAAATATCCCATTTAAAAAAAATATATATATATATATTTTTTTTCACAGTTAAGGCCGATATGTATTTTTCAACGTATTTTTGAAAAAAAATATTAAAAATCGCAATAAGCGACTGTTTGGACAAAAGTTATAGCGCCTACAAAATGGGGAACAGAATTATGATTTTTTTTTATTATTTTTTTTTTTACTAGTAATGGCGGTGATCTGCGATTTTTATTGGGACTGCGATATTGCGGCGGACATATCGGACATTTTTGACATAAATTTGGGACCATTCACATTTATACAGCGATCAGTGATATAAAAATGCACTAATTACTGTATAAATGTGACTGGCAGGGAAGGGGTTAAAACCAGGGGGTGAGGAAGGGGTTAAATGTATTGCCTGGGTGTGTTCTAACTGTGTGGGGGGAGGGGGGGTGACTGGGGGAGGTGACCGATGCTGTGTCCCTATGTACAAGAGACACAGATCGGTCTCCTCTCCTCTGACAGCACGTGGAGCTCTGTGTTTACACCCCATCATTACACACAGAGCTCCACGTCCCTGCTGTCATCTGTTCGGTTTCCCGCCGATCGCATGTACCCGACAGACACCGCGGCCGCCAGGTACACGCATCGGATCCCCAGCGATGCGGCGGGACAGTGTAGTGCTGAGCTTCGATGATCACTGATCCATAGTGCTGAGCTTCGATGATCACTGATCCATAGTGCTGAGCTTCGATGATCACTGATCCATAGTGCTGAGCTTCGATGATCACTGATCCATAGTGCTGAGCTTCGATGATCACTGATCCATGGTGCTGAGCTTCGATGATCACTGATCCATGGTGCCCAGTTTCTGTAAAAAGAAGGGGTGGTCATATTGGCCTAGGCAAAAGAGAATTCCATTCAAAAGTGATCGGTTAGCAGGATGATCAGATCCGATCCGATAGCGTGGGGTAAAGCAACGACTTCCATTTTTTTTGCAAGAGCGAGACGTGCAGCTATCAATATGTGAGAGGCTAGCAGTCCTTCATGTCCTGGCCAGCTGGGGATGGACGGCCCTAGGAGAAGGTCCAATGGGAGTAATGGAAAGGGAGACTTCTTTCCAGTTGTGAAGAAAATAGACTTTATTCTGGATTTTCTCATAGACTCTGTTTGTCTTTTAAGAACCCCGGGACCGATCTAGGTGAAATTTGGATATGTTGGTCCCCCAGATTGGGGCTATCAGGGGCTATGTAGTTGCAGGTAGACCTTGTGTGGAAGAGGGGTGTTCTAACGTTTGGGAAAATTAGGGTGCTCTCTGCCTGGAGGTAATTGGTTTATTCCTTAAACTGATCTCAATATCTCAATGTGTCATGTAAATGATCTTTAGTCTGTCTCTCAAGAAGTGTCCATTGTGTGAAGTTCTATTGTTTAGTAGGTGAGAAGTTCTTTCCTCTGGATCACCTCGTCTGGTGACCAGTAATTATCTCATGTGGATTCTATCGGAGACAGACGTCTGCCTCCTAAAATAGGTCTATTGAAGGGGGGCTCGTTGGTAACACCATTGTATGATGTTGTGGGTGGAGTGTGTCATTGTATATCTGATTACATCAAGTATCCCTTTTGCTGTATAAATATAGGCAACCTGCACTCAATAAAGCATTCTTGACCTGGACACCCCTTCATGAAGTCTTGGCTCATGCTTGGGGAAGGGGGGGGGGGGGGATACTCTATCCTTTTCGGAAGAATCATCTTGGAAACTGCATACATCTCCACTATCCCGTCTACCTTCTATGGTAGCCATAATCCTTTATGCTCGGCGATTGGGAGGTGGAAAGAAGGCCGCAGTACCATACCCACTGCAGGTCTTAACGCCAGTAATCTTTGATATTGGGGCAGTGCCACCAGGTATGTTGTAATGTTTCTTTGGCATTGCACCCTCTCCAGCAAAGAGGTGAGGTGTTAGGGTAGATAGCTGCCAACCTTGCAGGAGTAAAATACCACCTGTGAAAAAGCTTTTGTATCAATTCCCAATGAGAAGTACAATGTGACATGCGAAGAGGTAAACTCACAGCTCGGTGCCATAAGTCAGGCGCAAGTGGGTCGTTTGTGAGCGAGGACCAGAAAGTAATCGAGGAAGAAGGTAGATCCGCAGTGGGTGTAGTCAACAGGTTGTATGCCAGGGAGTTTCGTAGAACTTCAAAAGAGAGACTGGTAAAGAGTCCTCATCTAGTACGGTGACCTTAGACAATGTTGATCTAATCCTGAGATACAGGAAGAAAGTCTTGGAGGAGATGCCATATTGTTGTTGCAGATGAGAAAACGTATGGAAACCAGAGGCGGAGAATAGGAGCCCGAGATTGTTGATCCCATTAATAGTCCAGGCTGTAAGGGAAAGGTCAGGTGAGAGTAGTTCAATCGCTTTGATAGGCAGATGATGTAGGATGGATCTAGGAAGGCCTGTGGCATGCCGTGTGGAAGCTGACCAAACCCGGAGAGCAGCTGTTGTCGAACTTAGATATTCATGAGGCGGTTTGAAATTCAGAAGAATGGCTGTAAGGAGTAGTTTCGTGTCCATATTAAGGGCCGCAGCTTCAATCTGAGTCCACATTTTTTCAGAAGAGGGTAGCCACCACTCCCTAAGCTGATCCAGGTTTACTGCTCTGTAATATGCCTGTATGTTCGGTGCCCCCATACCCCCATGGCATACAGGGGTGAGGAGTAGTGAGGATGTAAGGGCTTACCTTGAGTGGAGTCCATTCTGCAGGTTGTAAGCTCACCCTTACAGGTACCCACAGCCCACGGTAATGAGGTAAGGACACTACCTTGACTGTGAGTCCGTGCACGGGGGCTAGTCTTGTAGCTGAGCCGACGTGGTACACCGATGACAGCAGAGAGTCAGGTAGATACCGACAGAAAGTTCAGGGTTCACAAACAGGAACCAAAGACAAGTCCGGGGCACAAGCCGTGGGTCATGGGCTGGAGACTGCGGAGGAAGTCCGAAGGTACAGGCCGGGGTGAAAGGACAGGAGACAGCAGCAATTCAAGGTACGTAAGCCAAAGGTCAGAAGCCGGGGTCAGTCTTGCAGCTGAAGATCACTACAGGAACTGTTGGCACAGACAGGAAGATCAGATAACAATGAACTGACAAGGCTGTCAGAGTGAGGCAGGGCTTTATACCCTGGTTAATTGGGTAACCTGCCTCAGCTGGACCAGGATAGTCAGGTGCAGATTGCAATGAGATCCAACTAAAGGTGATCAGCACATTCAGCACCACCTTAGCTGGAAAGCAAGCAGAAACCCAAACTGAGGAGTGGCTCAGAAGCAAGGTATTGAAGCAGCAATGGCGAGGTCCTGGGTTCAATCCCACCAAGAGCCACTTAAAGCGCGACCACGCCTCGCCGTCTGCCTGGCATGGCAGGAACCGTGACAGAGGTGTTGATCAAGCCCTGCAGTTCTTTCAGTTGATAGGGCAAGAGAGGCAAAGGGATCGTGCGAAACATGTAAAGTATGTGAGGGAGCAAATACATTTTGGATTGAGCAATTCTACCTGCCCAAGAGACAGGAAAATGGCTCAAGTCTTTGGACATACGCAATAGGCTCTCACGGAGGCCTTCATAATTCACCTTCAATAACGACTTACTCGGGAAGGTCAAGTGTATTCCTAGGTACGGGAGGGAGGAACTAGGGGACCAGATAAAGGGTGTATCTCCTGAGATTTTTCGTTTGGTATGTGGATCAATACCTAAGTCTAGCATAACAGATTTAGCTGTAATTGATCTTGTAAAGAGAAAACGTTCTAGGATTTGTTGAACACCTGAGAGGGAAGATTCCGGGTTGGTTAAGGTAATGATAACATCATCAGCGTATAGGCCCAATTTATGTTCTATTTCCCCAATTTTAATACCTGTCACTGCTGGCGTCGACCTGATGGATTGTGCAAGGGGTTCCATCACCAGAGCAAAGATTAAGGGGGAGAGAGGGCAGCCTTGCCTCGTGCCATTTGTAATTGTAAAAGTGTCCGATTTTATGCCCGAGGTCCACACCCTTGCACTGGGGGAAGAATAAAGGTTCATAATGGCAGTTAGGGACGGTCCGGCTAAGCCAAATTTGTGGAGCACTGCTTCCATGTACGCCCAGTGGACCCTGTCGAACGCGTCCGACCATGCTCCACCCACTGTATTAGATTAATGAGGCGTCTGGTGCCATCAGAAGCTTGCCTGCCAGGCACAAAGCCCACCTGGTCAGGATGGATTAAGTGGGGAATGGCTGCCAGAGCTGGAGTGTGATCAATTTCAGACACAGCGGTAGGAGCGCTGCCCCATAGCTGTCTTTTGGGCAAGGGTTCTTTCATGGGTGAAAGCACTGGGCAGGATGCCAGTCGCTTACCTCTCTCTGCGTTGTGGAGTGAGGGAGGATTGCTAGATGCGGGCAGAGTGTCCATATCGTCCCTCGGGTCCCCTCCGGAGGTTACAGTGTGTGAAGCCGCCAAGGAGGCGCGCTGTGTCCCATCGCTGGAGCCTCAGTCTCGGCGCCATCTTGGCTGGAACGCACTGCTGATGAAATAGTCCGTCAGGCGGCGGAGAGCTGTCGGCTTGTACCGCTTCTGGGGCATGCCCGGGATGAACCAGCGCCTGAACCTTCCCTTTGCAGGTGAAGTGCGGGTCGGTAACTCGCTATGAGTAGCTTTAAATCCGAGCGATGGAACGGAGCTAAGGACTCAAGCCTCCATCAGAGTCCGCAGCAGGCCACGCCCCCCCCCCAAAGGCATAAAACTGTTTTTTTTTTAATAAATAAAAAAATGCTTGAATAAAACAGTTTTATTTTAAATAAATAAATTAATTAAAAACATGCTTGAATAAAATAGTTTTGTTTTAAATAAATAAATACAAATAAAAACATGCTTGAATAAGAACAGGCACTACACTTGATTTTAGAAGGTTCTCATTCTCTCTCTAGCGATCCATTGGTCCTCAGTGGAAAGTCTGAAGTAAGGCCACACGGATTTGTGTGCTCTTGATGCTGTAGATGACGGGGTTCAGCATGGATGGAAGGAAGAGGTAGGAATTGGCCATGAGGCTCAGAAATAAGGGTGAGACCTCTTTTCCGAAGCGATGTACCAAGGACAGCGCCACCATCGGGCCATAGAACAGAAGCACAGCACAGAGGTGGGACACGCAGGTGTTAAATAACTTAGAACGGTCCAGTTTGGTGACGTGAAGGACGGATCGGACTATCAGAACGTAGGACAAGACGATGAGGACGACATCCAGTGTCACCGTACAAAGGATAACCGCAAGGCCATACATGATGTTGAAGGCGTTGGTTCCATGACAAGCCAACTTCATGACATCCTGGTGCAAGCAGTACGGATGGGACAGGGTGTTACCCTCGCAGTAGGGGAGGAACTTCAGGCTGGACACTGGTGGGATATGGAGAAGGGTTCCTCGGAGGGCGGAGACAAGACCAATCTTGGCCACGGCAGAGCCGGTAAGAATGGACGTGTATCTTAAAGGATGACAAATGGCGACATATCGATCAAAGGCCATGGCCACCAGAAGTGAAGACTCTGTGATGGAGAGCGAATGGATGAAGAACATCTGCAGGAGGCACAGTTGAGATTTGATGACCTCGCAGTCAAACAGGAAAACGGCGAGGACAGAGGGGCTGGTGACCGCGGTGAAGAGAAGGTCGGTGACGGCCAGCATGGAGAGGAGGAAGAACGCGGGTTGATGGAGTTTGTAATCTTTGATGATCACGAGAAGGATAAGGCCGTTCCCAACGATGGACGTGAAGAACATGAAGCAGAACGGAAGTGATATCCAGCCATAGATGGACTCCAGCCCCGGCATGCCAGTCAGGAGGAACGTGGCGGGGATGTAACTCTTGTTTGGCAACATCGAGAAACTCTGTCAGGAAAGTAAATGTAATAATACAAATAAAAAATGGTGATAACTATGGAGACAACATTTTTTTTCAAACCAATCACTAAAATCTCATAGCAGTCCCCTCCAAAGGCATTATATTCTGTCATTGCCGTTTATGGAGACACTCATGACTATATTAAGTCCGATAAACCCCCCACTGGTAACGGGGGAAAAAACATGGGAATCCATCACCCCTTCTCTGAGGACCCTTCATTGGCTAACCGTAAAGGATCGGGTCACATTCAAGACCCTCTGCCTCACCCACAAATGTACACAAGGAAAGGCTCCTCAATAATTGTGCGAGAAAATAAAACACTACACCCCCAATGGCGTTCTCCAACCAAAACCTCCTCCACATCCCCAAGTCCCACTATAAATGGAAGGGAGAATGAAGATTTGCAGTCCAAGGACATACGGCTATGGAACGCTCCAACCACAAACATCCGCATGGAGGAAAACCATCGGGCCTTCAGGAAAAATCTGGAGACCCATCTCTTCTGAAGGACCAGGATGACTCTGGATGAAAATAAGCGCCTTGAGGCGATTTAGTTTGCATTTGTAGCGCTATACAAGTTATTGACTCAATGATTATAACTGTTGTAACCAATAACGATGTAAAAAAAAAAATGATCACCCCTCTGATGACAGTATGTAAAAAAAATGGTAAAAAAACTAAATTGTGGTCTCTATGCGCCAGATTCAGGTAGATTGGCGCATCTTTGCTCTGGAGTAACGCTTCTCATTTACGTTACTCTGCCGAAATTTTAGGAGCAAGTGCTGTTATTCATGAAGCACTTGCTCCTAAAGTTGCGGCAGCGCATCGCAAATGAGCCGGCGGAATTCAAATTGGGCGGGTAGGGGGAGTGTAGTATTCAAACTAAGCGCGATCCCGCGGCGAACGTACTGCGCATGCGTCGAGTGTCAATGCATCCCAGTGCGCATGCTCCAAATTCTGTCAGTGAACGTCAATGACGTCACGTCCCCATTCATGAATGTTTTACGCAAGCGACGCGATTTGTTTTTTTTCCGACGCGATGACGACGCCTATACTTAACATAGGATATTCCACTAGGGGGCTGCTTTATCTATACGCCGCGTATCGCTTCCGGAAACGTTGTAAAGTCACTGCGTCGCGCCCGAAAAAGATCGTGAATTGCCGATTCACGCTCATTAACATATTTTTTGAGCGTAAATCGGCGCCATTTTTAAGTTGAAGTAACGATGCGATGGCGAAATTCATTTACGCTGATCGCATCGGAACTCCAACCCGGCGTTTCTTGTTTTCTGGTTACAGAAAACAAAAACGCCGGCTTAAAGTGACAGTTAGGCTGGCGGATCCATTGATCCGCCAGCCTAACTCTACCTGAATCTGGCCCTATAACTTTGTTGTGGACATTTTTTATTAAAGTGGATGTAAACCCACTCTCATCAATTCTAATCTCCTGCCATAGTGCTGATCTATAAGGATGCACATGCCTCCCGCATGTATCCTCACCTGTCAAATGTCCCCCATTTTGCTGTTTGAAACCCAAAAAAAGTCCAGAATCGGTGGGCAGGTATGTTGTTCGGCACTCGGTGGGTGGAGTCATGATGTCAGCAGACTCCCGCCCACCTCTACACTCCCCTTGGCCACAAGACAGGCAGAGCGCGTTCTGGGTAATAGCATACATTGGGCCAGATTCAGGTAGATGGGCGAATCTTTATTCCGGCGTAACGTTGCTCATTTACGTTACGCCGCGGAAACTTTAAGAGAAAGTACTGTATTCACAAAGCACTTGCTCCTAAAGTTGCGGCGGCGTAGCGAAAATGGGCCGGCGGAATTCGAATTGGGCGGGTAGGGGGCGTGTAGTATTTAAACTAGGCGCGATCCCGTGGCGAACGCACTGCGCATGCGCCGGCCGTCAATGTATCCCAGTGCGCATGCTCCACATTAGGACGGTGTTTTCTACGTGAACGTCAATGACGTCAATCCCCATTCACGGACGAGTTACGAAAACGACGTTCAACTTTTTCAATTTGACGCGGTCACGACGGCCATACTTAACATAGGATACGCGTGCTTTTTGTTGCTTTATCTTTACGCCGGGAAACCCCTTACGGAAACGTCGTAAAGTGACTGCGTCGGGCCCGCGTACGTTCGTGAATTGCCGTATCTCGCTGATTTACATATTATCGGCGTAAATCAGCGGGAACGCCCCTAGCGGCCATTTTAAAATTGCAGTTCCGATACGACGGCGAAATACAATTACGCCGCTCTTATCTGGACTCAATCCCGGCGTATCTTGTTTTCTGACTACAGAGAACAGATGAGCCGGTTTAAAGTGTGAGTTATGCTGGCGAATCACTGATACGGCGGCGTAACTCTACCTGAATCTGGCCCATTGTCTATGTATATTCTGATGGCTGTTCATTGGAGCATTTCATCATAACATTGAACTCTGGCTGACCTCATGTTTTGTAAACATTTAATCAAAACACAGGACAAGCAGACAATTCTGGCATAGCTATAAGGGAGAGGAGAGGGGAGGGGGGTGTGGTTTGTGCACTGTTCATGACTGCAGGCTAGTGCACGAGATATGTAAAAAACATGTCACTCAAAGCATGGGGGCGGAACGGACTAAGGTTTTTATAGAGAAGTCCGTTTTATTCCACTGAACAATAAAAAGAGGATTGCTCAGCGCTGGATTAACTCTGTGTGGCAAGACTGGGCACAGATGATAGTTAATCTTATACTCTACATTGATATATTATAAAAAAAAAAAAATTGAGTTTACATGCACTTTAACCGCTTCAGCACCGTCATATTACTGCGGGACTGTGGATCTCCTGGGCGAGAGCCGCCGGTCACCCGCGATTATTCGTTACAGAGCGGGGACCGGGAGCTTTGTGTGTAAACACATTCCTCTCGTTCCTGTCAGCGGGGGAAACGCTGATCTCCTGCTCATACAATGTATGAACAGATCATCAGTGATTTCCCCTAGTGAGGCCACCCCCCCCCCCATACAATTAGAACACACCCAGGAACACATTTAACCCCTTCCCCGCCCCCTAGTGTTAACCCCTTCGCTGCCAATGGCATTTTTATAGTAATCCAATGCATTGTTATAGCACTGATCGCTATAAAAATGCCAATGGCCCCAAAAATGTGTCCGAAGTGCTCGCCATAATGTCGCAGTACCGAAAAAAAATGCTGATCGCCACCATTCCTAGTAAAAAAAAAAATATTAATAAAAATGCCATAAAACTACCCCCTATTTTGTAAACGCTATAACTTTTGCGCAAACCCTTCAATAAACGCTTATTATGATTTTTTTTTTTTACGAAAAATATGTAGAAAAATACGTATCTGCCTAAACTGAGGGAAAAAAAGTTTTTTTATAATATTTTTGGGGGATATTTATTATAGCAAAAAGTAAAATATATTGCATTTTGTTTTCAGAATAGTCGCTCTATTTTTGTTTATAGCGCAAAAAATAAAAACCGCAGAGGCGATCAAATACCACCAAAAGAAATCTCTATTTGTGGGGAAAAAAGGACGCCAATTTTGTTTGGGAGCCATGTCGCACGACCGCGCAATTGTCAGTTAAAGCGACGCAGTGCAGAATCGCAAAAAGTGCTCTGGTCATTGGGCAGCAATATGGTCCGGGGCTAAAGTGGTTAATGTATGTTGTCAGATGTCCCCCCCCCCCCCCAGTGTCGGTTTTTCTGTAATGCGCTCATGTGAGAGTATTCGCACATACAGACGTTGGTGGAAAACCATTTGGCGCTAGACAGCAGTACACATGGATAAATACACACCCCCAAGGAGGTAAAAGTATCATAGTTTCTTTATTTTCCTGCACCACTCCCTGCATTTCCTCCTTGGGGATAAATAAATGTAAGAATGACAGTTTTTCAAACTAATAACACTAACCTTTCTAATTCTAACCAAGTTTGTGTCACGACTGCCTTTCTTTGATGGAATTTGAATCAGCAAGCAGTAGTCTGGTGAAGGACGCTCCCATAAGAACCTTTTTGTCGATGGTTCCAGGTATTACACCCTAGATCAGAGGTCTCCATACTTTTCAAGCAAAGGGCCAGTTTACGGTCTTTCAGACTTCAGGGGGGCTGGATCGGGGAGAAAATGCCCCAGGGCCGAGCCATCAGTGAGAATAAACATGGCCCCAGTGTTGGTGGGCAGTAGGAGGAGGAATAGGGCTCCATCATTGCTATGGGCCAGATTCAGGTAGATGGGCGCTTCTTTACTTTGGAGTAACGCTTCTCATTTACGTTACTCCGCCGACCCTTTCGGCGCAAGTACTGTTATTCACATAGCAGTTGCGCGTAAACTTGCGCCAGAGTAACGATAATGCGCTGGCCTAACCCGACGCAAGTGGAAGTGGGTGTGATCATATGTAAATGATGGGCGGAGCCCAGCGCAGAGGCTTACGTTCAGCGCATCATCCACGGAGCATGCGCAGTAAGTGAGGCTTCACTCGCCCCCTTGTGCGCATGCTCACAACCTCCGTCGGCACCACTTCGCGGGAAACGTCAGCGCAATGCGTTCCGTTGGGCGTTTAAATGCGCCCGTAGAAGCGCCATTCCGGCACTAAAGTATATCCTGTTCCCCCTCCCCGCAGTGAAGTTACTTTTGTTCTGAGATGGCTGCTCCCGTTCCCCGCAAACACACAGGAGAAAGCTGAACTCTAAAGGCCAGGAGCTGTCAGCCGTCATCTCGGCTATGGAGACCTATGATGTCTTCCTCCATGGCTCTAAAAGTTGACAGACAAGCATGGACAGAGGTGTTGTCCTGCAAGTGGGGGTGCTCAGCTAGCTCTTATCGTCGGTAACGCTGCTGTAGCTGCTCTCCTGCTGACCTGTGGCCGTCTGGAGTAAAGATAAAGCAGCTATTTGTAGAAATAACTTTGCGCCGGACGGACGAGATACGCACGGCGCATGTAGCCAGCGTATGGTGCTAATCCGTTCGCGAATCGGGAAATCTCCCTCATTTGCAAATTTGCAGGGGAAATCAATAGGCGCGACTGATGCGCCAAGCGAAACTACGCACTGACGAGACTCTGGCGTCGGAAAGTTAAGCCGATCGGAAATGGCCCGTTTTCTGTCGCATCTAGTTTGGTGGGTACGGCCACATAGAAACGACGGCGCATCTTCACAGTTACGCAGCGCATATCGAATTACTCCAGCGCAACTCTACCTGAATCTGGTCCTAAGAGATAGTGCCCCATTGTTGGTGGTATTGGGAGGTAAAATGCCTCATATCATTGGGAGCAATACTGCCCCAAGGGCCGGATGAAGGCTAGCAAAGGGCCACATCCGGCCTTCGGGCCGCAGTTTGGAGATCCCTGCCCTAGATGGTAAGCCAAGCACAGGTTATGCAGTGACCACAGTCCCGATTGTCTGGGTTATTGCCATATGAGGTTTGTTTGGAGGTCAACCAAAACCAGAGTTGTCCTTTCCTCATTAGCTGTTACCTACATTCTCAGCTGATGGGGTGGGTGCGGTCACTGTGAGGCCTCGTACACACCCCCGAGGAACTCGTTGGGCGAAACACATCGTTTCCCTTGTCGAGTTCCTTGTTCGTCTGTCGAGGAACTCGACGAGCCAATTTTCTGCATTCCCGTCGAGGAAAAAGAGGACATGCTCTCTTTTTGGCTCGTCGAGTTTCTCGACAGTTTCCTCGTCGAAAGACGTACACACGACCGGTTTCCTCGGCAAAACACATCTCCCAACAAGTTTCTTGCTGGATTCTGCCGAGGAAACCGGCCGTGTGTACGGGGCCTAACACGAACTTCATAAGGTCCACCACAGGGTTCACGAGTCCCTCCTGGACACAATAACGGGTTTACATTCCTTCCAACCAGGTGACTGGGTCGTTGTAAAGAAGCTTGAGGGTCGAGACCACGCCAGCCACTGCAAGAAGCTGCTCAACCACATTCAGGAGTATCTTTGTTTATTTATATTTTTTGGCTTAGTATATTCTAGCAAGGGTCACGGGGAAAAGCATCCCAACTTATTGTTTAAAGTGTATTCTATGACTAGCTAAGAAAGCGAACAGGAGTGGATCGATTGCGGGGTCTGTTCTGAGTCTCCACCAAGCTTTAGTCCCCATCGATGACAGCGGTACATGCTATTTATTAGGGTTTTTAGGACCGAGTACAAGTACCGATACTTTTTTTCAAGTAGTCGCCGATACCGAATACCGATACTTTTTCAAATGTCTCCCCAAATGCAGCCATGTCCCCCCACATATTGCAGCCATGTCCCCCCCACATATTGCAGCCATGTCCCCCACATATTGCAGCCATGTCCCCCACATATTGCAGCCATGTCCCCCCACATAATGCAGCCATGTCCCCCACATATTGCAGCCATGTCACCCCACATATATGCAGCCATGTCCCCCCCACATAATGCAGCCATGTCCCCCACATATTGCAGCCATGTCCCCCACATATATGCAGCCATGTCCCCCACATATATGCAGCCATGTCCCCCCACATATTGCAGCCATGTCGCCCCACATATTACAGCCATGTCCCCAAAATACAGCCACGTCCCCCACATATTGCAGCCATGTCCCCCATATATGCAGCCATGTCCCCCCCATATTGCAGCCATGTCCCACCCATATTGCAGCCATGTCCCCCCCATAGACGCAGCCATGCCCCCCACATATTGCAGCCATGTCCCCCATATACAGCCATGCCCCCCACATATTGCAGCCATGTCCCCCATATACAGCCATGTCCCCATATTGCAGCCATGTCCCCCCCATAGATGCAGCCATGTCCCCCATATACAGCCATGTCCCCCACATATTGCAGCCATGTCCCCCCCATATTGCAGTCATGTCCCCCATATACGCAGCCATGTTCCCCCCATATTGCAGCCATATCCCCCGTACCTGATGATGATGCCCCCGCCACCTATACAAAGCTTTTGCCGCCGTGAACATTGTAGGCTCCTTTACTTTCAATAGCTGTTTTCCCTGCAGCGTGCCATGTAAAGGACACTCCTTCTTGCTCAGGATTGGACAGATCCTGAGCAAGAGGGAGTGTCCTTTACATGGCACGCTGCAGGGAAAACAGCTATTGAAAGTAAAGGTGCCTACAATGTTCTCGGCGGCAGCGGCTTTGCATATGCGGCGGCGGCGGCGCGGTAAGTATTCTATTTAGGTATCGGGGGTATTTGCAGGAGTACAAGTACTCCCGCAAATACTCGGTATCGGTCCCGATACCGATACTGGTATCGGTATCGGGACAACCCTACTATTTATGATCTTCATATTGGTATGAGGAGTTTTTGACAAACTAGTAAAGAGTCCAAACAGAGACTTGTCAATAGAATTGAACGATACATTTCTAGAGGGTAAAATTGGTTATAGTTTTAATGGTTCTGCTTCTTGCCGGTTTGGGTATCGGGGCAACTAGGTAGCCCACAAGTGTGCTTCAACTTTAGTTTGGTGTTTATGCGGATCTACAGCTTATAAGGTAATTCCCCTTAAGGGGTTCATGCGTGGTGGTGAAGCTGTCCCAGCATCTTATGCCGCGGCCGATCGTGAGGATTTGATGGCGCGAGAGAAGGTAAGAATGGCAGGGACAGCTAGAAGGGAATTGTTCGCCAACCCCGACCAGGTCTGGGCATGGTTTCCTGCATGTACAAGGTGGTGGGGGAGGGGGCTTGGAGTTTTTGATACGATTGAACAATTTCTCATCCATTGTGGATGGGATGTGTGACAGACTCATGTTAGGCCGCGTACACACGATCGAACATGTCCGCTGAAACTGGTCCTGTTCGATCGTGTGTACGGCCTATCGGACAGTTTTCCAGCGGACAAAAGTTTCTAAACATGCTTAGAAGTTTGTCCGCTGGAAACCTGTCCTTCTGACATGTTCGATGGTCAGTACCCCCCAACCATCGGACCAAAATCCCGCGCATGCGTCGAATTGATTCGACGCATGCGTGGAAGCATTGAACTTCCCTTTCCCAGCACGTCGGTGTCTTCTACGTCACCGCGTTCTGGTCCGAGGGGATTTTGGTCCGATGGTGTGTACGCACATCAGACCAAAATATCCCTTGAATGAATGAATGAAAACTTGTATAGCGCGGCACATGCGAACTGAATCGCCTCTGGGCGCTTGTTGTTCCTGTCTCCTTTGATATCAAAAGAGAAAAGTCTTGACCTTTTTCCTAAATGCTAGGTGGTTCTCCTCCAACCGAATGCTGGTTGGTAAAGCGTTCCATAGTCTGGGACCTTGGATCGCAAATCTTCTTTCTCCTTTGGACTTGAAGTTGGCTTTTGGAACCTGGAGCAGGTTCTGATTCGTGGATCGCAAAATGCGATTGGGATTATGCGCTTTTATTATTTCGCATAAATAAAGGGGGGCATTCCCATGGACACATCTATGCGTAAGACAGAGAGCTTTAAAAGCAATTCTGTCTTTGACTGGCAGCCAATGAAGGGCTCTCAGTCAAGGTGAGATTGATTCCCAGGGTTTTTTCCCAGTCACAAGTCTGGCGGCCGTATTCTGAACGACTTGCAGACGAGCGATTTGGTACTTCGCGGACCTGTTTCATCGGACATGTCTGATCGTGTGTACGCGGCCTTAAAGCCACAAGGAAGATCCCACAGGAACAACGGCAGACCAGACCTTTCTATTAAAAGATGGCCCGTATAGATACGTTTCGATCCCTGCAAAGCAAAGCCAGAGCTATAGCTAGTGAAGGTTGGAATCCTTTTAAGGTTCTTGGAATCTTTTTCTTTTTTGCAGCGGATCATGGTTGAAGGTAGTAGGGGTATATATACTTATGTTGTTTTTGTTTCTATTCCTTCTATATGCCGTGATGAATTGCTCCTGTTACCCGATTGGACGAGTGAACAGAACCCGAGCAGGTGACCACATCTTCCTCGCCAAGATGGAGCGCCCCCCACCGAAGCCCAACCCAAGTACAAGACACAGAGGATCCCGGACCGACCGGCCGTCATGTCCTCCTCTAGGTAATCCCTGCTGAAGAACAGAGTCTACATGTCAAGCCGTGTTTTCCTTTTTATGGGCTTGTATGGACTGTAAGGACCGATTCATTTCCAGGTGTAAGAAGATCAAGATTCATCGAGGGACACATGGGAGCATATGACAAAGGGAAAGACTGTTGCGGAAATTTTTATTAATGTACCGTATATACTCCAGTATAAGCCAAGCTTTTCAGCACATTATTTTGTGCTGAAAATGCCCCCCTCGGCTTATACTCGAGAACCTTTTTGCGCCTAATTTCCCAGAATTTGGGGACCCGGAACCAGCCTAAACTTGGCACACATGTAGCTCCACTCTTTCTCTACAAGTGTGCAAAGTTTTTTTTTTTTTGTCCAGGGAGCACCGATTTTTCAAAGCCGGGCACCCCTTCTATAGACTCTCATGTTAAATGGACATTTCTCCGGTGACTTTGGGGACAAGGTACAGGCCGGTTGTAGGTCCCCTGGACCCGGAACTGGCCAGTGTAGCCCCATTTCTCCTCTACGAGTGTGCAAAGTTTGTGGGACCTAAGACTGGCGAGCACCGATTTTTCAAAGCCGGGCACCCCTTCCATAGACTCCCATGTTAAATGGACATTTCTCCAGTGACTTTGGGGACAAGGTACAGGCCGGTTGTAGGTCCCCTGGACCCGGAACTGGCCAGTGTAGCCCCATTTCTCCTCTACGAGTGTGCAAAGTTTGTGGGACCTAAGACTGGCGAGCACCGATTTTTCAAAGCCGGGCACCCCTTCCATAGACTCCCATGTTAAATGGACATTTCTCCAGTGACTTTGGGGACAAGGTACAGGCCGGTTGTAGGTCCCCTGGACCCAGAACTGGCCAGTGTAGCCCCATTTCTCCTCTACGAGTGTGCAAAGTTTGTGGGACCTAAGACTGGCGAGCACCGATTTTTCAAAGCCGGGCACCCCTTCCATAGACTCCCATGTTAAATGGACATTTCTCCAGTGACTTTGGGGACAAGGTACAGGCCGGTTGTAGGTCCCCTGGACCCGGAACTGGCCAGTGTAGCCCCATTTCTCCTCTACGAGTGTGCAAAGTTTGTGGGACCTAAGACTGGCGAGCACCGATTTTTCAAAGCCAGGCACCCCTTCCATAGACTCCCATGTTAAACGTCAGTCTAGTTGTGGACACAGTGAGGCATGGGCATAGTGAGGCATGGACACTGAGGCATGGGCGCAGTGAGGAATGGGCACAGTGAGGCATTGACACAGTGAGGCATGGGCACAGTAAGGAATGGACACAGTGAATTCACAGTGAAACATGGGCACATGAACACAGTGAGGCAAAGTGAGGCACAGTGAGGCATGCAGATGGACACCCTAGGCTTGTACTCAAGTCAATAAGTTTTCAATTTTTTTTATGGTAAAATGAGGTGCCTCGGCTTATACTCGAGTAGTATCGGTTTTGCTGTAATGCACTCATGTGAGCGTATTCGCACCTACAGACGTTGGTGGAAGACCGTTGGCCTCGAAAACCTTCCCATGGACACGTCAGATATGTTTGCTCTTTTAGGGATGTTCGTTCATACCTCACCAAGAGACTTGCCATACAGACGGTCGGAATTTCCCACAAGAACTTTTCTTGCCGAAAAAAATTGAGAACCAGCTCTCAAATTTTTGTCACTGACAGATTCCGACAGAAAAAGTCAGACGGAGCCTGCACACGGTTCGGAATTTCCGACCAAAAGCTCACATCAAACTTTTCTTGACGGAACTGACGATCGTGTGCACGCGGCATTAGGGACACCAGCACACTTTTCCCGGCGTTATACAAGAGAGCTATATCTGTGCTTTTAAGCCCAAGGGAATTATTTGCTTCTAGGAGAAGCTTAAAATTTCCCGGACAACTTTCCTACAGATAAATAACACACCTTGATTTGGATTATTTTCACCAAAGAAATGGATCAGAATACATTTAGGCTGAAATTACAACAGAAATTAAGAAAAAAAATCAAAATTTTCTTTATTTTTCTGTTTATATAATAAAAAAATAAATAAAAACAAAACAAAGTGGTGATCAAATACTGGAGTATAAGCCGACCTGAATATAAGCCGAGGCACCTAATTTTACCACAAAAAAATGGGAAAACATATTGACCTGAGTATAAGCCTAGGATGTCCATCTGCATGCCTCACTGTGCCTCATTTTGCCTCACTGTGTCCATGTGCATGCCTCACTGTGTCCATGCATCACTGTGCCCATGCCCTCACTGTGCCCATGCCTTACTGTGCCCATGCCCTCACTGTGCCCATGCCTCACTGTGCCCATGCCTCACTGTGTCCATGCATCACTGTGCCCATGCCTCACTGTGTCCATGCCTCACTGTGTCCATGCATCACTGTGCCCATGCCCTCACTGTGCCCATGCCTCACTGTGCCCATGCCTCACTGTGCCCATGCCTCACTGTGCCCATGCCTCACTGTGTCCATGCATCACTGTGCCCATGCCCTCACTGTGCCCATGCCTCACTGTGCCCATGCCTCACTGTGCCCATGCCTCACTGTGTCCATGCATCACTGTGCCCATGCCCTCACTGTGTCCATGCATCACTGTGCCCATGCCCTCACTGTGCCCATGCCTCACTGTGCCCATGCCTCACTGTGCCCATGCCTCACTGTGTCCATGCCTCACTGTGTCCATGCATCACTGTGCCCATGCCCTCACTGTGTCCATGCATCACTGTGCCCATGCCCTCACTGTGCCCATGCCTCACTGTGCCCATGCCTCACTGTGCCCATGCCTCACTGTGTCCATGCCTCACTGTGTCCATGCATCACTGTGCCCATGCCCTCACTGTGCCCATGCCTCACTGTGTCCATGCCTCACTGTGTCCATGCATCACTGTTCCCATGCCTCACTGTTCCCATGCCTCACTGTGTCCATGCATCACTGTTCCCATGCCTCACTGTTCCCATGCCTCACTGTTCCCATGCCTCATTGTTCCCATGCCTCACTGTGCCCATGCCTCACTGTGTCCATGCCTCACTGTGTCCAAGACTAGACTGACGTTTAACATGGGAGTCTATGAAAGGGGTGCCCGGGTTTGAAAAATTGGTGCTCCCCAGCCGTATGTCTCCCAGACAAAAAAAACGTTGCACACTTGTAGAAAAGAAATTGGGCTACATGTGTGGCCAGTTTCGGGTCCAGAGGACCTACGAACGGCCGGTACTGGGTCCCCAAATTCACCGGAGAAATTACCGTTTAACATGAGAGTCTATGGAAGGGGTGCCCAGCTTTGAACAATCGGTGCTCCCCGGCCGTAGGTCCCCCAGAGAACACGGGGAATGTACTTGTAGAGGAAGAGTGGGGCTACATGTGTGCCAAGTTTTGGGTCCAGAGGACCTACAGCCAGCTGGTACCGGGTCCCCAAAGTCCGGAAGATCAGGCACAAAAAGGTGACTCGAGTATAAGCCAAGGGGGGCATTTCAGTACAAAAAAATTTGCTGAAAAACTTGGCTTATACCCGAGTATATACAGCACCACTAAAAGAAAGCTCTACTTGTGTGATACAATTATATAAATTACATTTGGGTACAGAGCTGCACGACCGTGCAATTACCAGTTAAATTTGCGCAGTACCGAATAGCAAGAAATATCATGGCGGTCATGAAGGGGAGAAAACCTTCCGGAGGTCAGGTGGTTAAAGTTAGAGTAGTGCCTGGACCTTAGAAGAAGGAGACACCCCAAAACCCTGAAAGATTGTCCTATTAGCACAAATAAAATAAAAAGTATCCCGGACAGTACTCAGGATGTTACGAGGAGCCGCCATATTGGTTATGATATTCTTGTTAGAATGAGCCCACCTTGATTCTCTGAAATATATATATTTTTTTTATGGATATAAATAGTTTGGTCCTCATTTCTCACCTGATGCGTACGGAGGAGGTAGGAAGGGGTCAGGATGGACAGACGGAAGGGTCTGGTGATGTATCGGTTCTGAGGGGACTTCCATCTATGGCTTCCATCCAGGATCTCTTCTGATCTGCATGTTGTGCGGCTCCATTTATATCTCCTCTCGCCATCCTCGGGGTGATTCATCTTCCGATCTCCATTTATATCTCCTCTCGTCCTCCTCGGGGGGTGATTCATCTTCTGAGTTTTCCGTCTCTGAAGATCTTCGATGACTTCTGGTTTAATTATAAAAAAAAAAACACACAGAAAACGTTATACTCCGAGGGCTCAGATCTCAGGGAATTCACTGCCAACTTTTATCATCACAAAGTACCATGACTATAGTAAGTCAGATAAACCTCCCATCGCCATATTACCCACAATTATACCTTGACATATAAATAACCAGGCGACATCCGTTTTGCAGTAAAATTGGCCATTTTATTAACAAATTAACCATAACAAATGAATCCAACATCTTTATTTCACTACACAATCCTTCAGATACAATTGCCACCCTGTTAGGAGATGATTGACCAAATTTCCCTCGTACCAGCGTGGCCATCCAAGATCCCAGTCGCAATGCGCCAACTCAAGGACCATAGCACTCTGAACCTTCCCCACGCTGATACCCATCAACCAATGCCAGCTAAACCACGGTTAGCCGGCATCAACCGAGGATCCCATACCTTGATGGTTCCCCACTTATGCCAAATTGGTCAAAATGTCTACTGCCTCCAAACATCCCCAAGCCCCAAAACCAACCCAACACAACACATTACATACAATCCCAACATAATAGGGCGGGAGGGTGGAAGCTTCCTCTTCCTGTGCTGCCCCCACACTGAACTGCAGACCTTCCTCTGAGCCGCTCCTACCGCAGGAAATATTAACTCTGGCCACCACCTCCAAGCTGAAATTGGCAATCCCCTACTTTTTAACTCTTTCTTCGGTTCCCTGCTACTTAGTCATGCCAGTCCTCTGGCTATACTCTGCATTTAGCTCCGGGCTTCTCAGGAGATCAGGAAAGAGAAATTCAGGCGCATGGAGTGTACGCTGAACAGTAGTTCTGGCAAAATAGGCAGTGGGAAGGAAAGTAGGGAGAAGCACCACCTAAGGGCAAGGGCCTTCTGAAGGCCTTCAGACAGCTCCCAACGCATAGACTGTTTCCATCCTAGCATTCCAGCAACTTCATTCCCCTCCTGGTGATGTCACATCCACCCAAGCATTCCAGGCTGGTTTGGCATGGACTTTCTACACACCCTGGGAACTACCTTCCATCTCCACTGCTTCCCAGGGAACCTGAACCCGGCGAACCATGCAGGAGTAAGGACTAGTGTTGCTCACGAATATTCGCATTGCGAATATTCGCTACGAATATTGCATATTCGAGTATTCGCGAATAACGCGAATATCGCGGCGAATATTCGCTATTTTGAATATTCAAATGTTTTCAATTTTTTTTTAGAACAGATCACATCCTAGAGATCCCCATCGACGTCTAAAAGCATTGCTGGTATGATTAGAGACCTTGGGCCGAGTAGCTGCAGCGCTCATTTTATGTTGCCGAAAAATCGCAATGCGATTATTCGGCAATAGCGATATCGCGCGATTATTTTATATTGTAATATATCACGAATATTCTGAGCCAATCAGAGTACTCCATTCCGCATTTCTCGAAATTTCGCAATTATTTTGTATTGTAATATATCACGAATATTCTGAGCCAATCAGAGTGCTCCATTCCGCATTTCTCGAATATTCGCAATTATTTTATATTGTAATATATCACGAATATTCTGAGCCAATCAGAGTGCTCCTTCCGCATTTCTCGAATATTCGCAATTATTGTGTATTGTAATATATCACGAATATTCTGAGCCAATCAGAGTGCTCCTTCCGCATTTGCCGAATATTCGCAATTATTGTGTATTGTAATATATCACGAATATTCTGAGCCAATCAGAGTGCTCCTTCCGCATTTCTCGAATATTCGCAATTATTGTGTATTGTAATATATCACGAATATTCTGAGCCAATCAGAGTGCTCCATTCCGCATTTCTCGAATATTCGCAATTATTGTGTATTGTAATATATCACGAATATTCTGAGCCAATCAGAGTGCTCCTTCCCTCATTTCTCGAATATTCGCAATTATTGTGTATTGTAATATATCACGAATATTCTGAGCCAATCAGAGTGCTCCTTCCGCATTTCTCGAATATTCGCAATTATTTTATATTGTAATATATCACGAATATTCTGAGCCAATCAGAGTGCTCCATTCCGCATTTCTCGAATATTCGCATTCGCAATTCGCAATTCGCAATCGCATTCGCATTCGCGATAGCGAAAATTCGCAATCATTTCATTTCCAAAAAATATCACAAATATTCGTATTTAGCGAATATATGTCGAATATTCGACTATATATTCGAGATATATCGCGAATTCGAATATGGCATATTCTGCTCAACACTAGTAAGGACCTAGGACATTCTTAGTGGGCCATGCAGGAGTAAGGACCTAGGACATTCTTAGTGGGCCATGTAGGAGTAAGGTACTAGTACATTTTGTCAGACCATGCAGGAGTGAGGACCTAGGACATTCTGGCGGGACATGCAGGAGTAAGGACCTAGGACATGCTGGCTGGCCATGCAGGAGTAAGGACCTAGGACATTCTGTCTGGCCATGGAGAAGTAAGGACCTAGGACATTCTGACTGGCCATGCAGAAGTAAGGACCTAGGACATTCTGGCGGGTCATGCAGGAGTAAGGACCTCCTAGTACATTCTGGCAGACCATGCAGGAGTGAGGACCTAGGACATTCTGTTGGGCCATGTAGGAGTAAGGACCTAGAAATTCAATAACAACTTCGACTTTGTGCTGGACTGGTGACAAGACCTGTAGATTGATGGACATGTCCAGATCTGGATGTTTGTAAATGAGAAGAATGGGAGGTGGACGGTCTATAAGCCACCATGACGTTGCAATGTGACAATTCACTATTACCGGGGGCTCAAAACTTTCTAATCAAAGGGTTAATTTATTGTACTTGAGGTAGGGATAAGCCCCACGGTTCGGTTTGGATCCAGAACATGCGAACAGACCGAAAGTTTGCGCGAACATTCGAACACTGTTAAAGACTCGAACATGAAAAATCGAAAGTGCAAATTTAAAAGGCTAATATGCAAGTTATTGTCCTAAAAAGGGTTTGGGGCCCCAGGTCTTGCTCCAGGAAACATGTATCAATGCAAATATTTTTTTGAAAAACAAACGTTTTTTTGGGAGCAGTGATTTTAATAATGCTTAAAGTGAAACGATAAAAGTGAAATATTCCTTTACATTTCGTACCTGGGGGGTGTCTATGGTGTGCCTGTGAAGTGCCACATGTTTCCAGTGTTTAGAACTGTCCCGGCAAAAAAAGAAATTACTTATTAAAGAATAAAAGTCACTTAAAACTGCTTGTGGCTTTAATGTAATGTCTGGTCCCTGCAATATGGATAAAAATCATTAAGAAAAACAGCATGGGTAACCCCCCCCCCCCCAGCCCATTACCAGCCCCTTTGGGTCTTGTATGGATAAGAAAAGAGTGTGGGGCCCCCAGGCCCTATGTACTCTGAACAGCAGTATACAGGCAGTCCAAACAAGACAGGGACTGTAGGTCTGTTCATAAGTAGAATCTGTTTGTAATTTGGATCGGGTACATTTTGTAAATGTAGCTCCAGCTAACAAAATCGATTTAAAGCTTTTTGGATATCCTAGGGAAGGGTTATCATCACCCCTGTAACATTTTTTTTGCTGTCTGTGCCCCTGTTCAGAAGATTTCACCTCACTTTCTGTCCCAATGACAAATGGATTTTGAAAATTCTTTTTTTTTTGGTTAAAACAAGGATTGGTGATAAAGCATCAGTGGAGAGGAGACACCTCTTACAGGAGAGAATTTCCCTTCCTAGGGGTAGATTTCCTCTCACTTCCTATTGTCTCCTTCCGTTTCTATGTAGGAGTCGTTTGTAAGTCGGATGTTTGATAGTAGGGGACAGCCTGTATATACTATACGGCCTGCCCTATATACTCTGCAGAAATTTGGGCCTTAGATGCTGGTGCCATTGTCGCAAACCACCATTCCTGGCTGAAGCTGTTGTGGTGTCAACCACCTCTGAGCCTTCCCCTGCAGAGCTGACAGAACCTCTGGCCCAGTGTGGCTCCTGTCCCCCAAGCACACCAGCTCAAGCACCGCATGGCATCTTTTTGCCTGTGTACTTGCGTAGCCCCTTGAACGCCTACGGAGCACGGCTGGTTCCGAGGACAAATCTATAGAGGAAGAGGCCATGGAGGAAGAAGAAGAGGAGGGGGTGGAGGAGAGAGGTGTGTCACAATCACCACTAGTAGCATTTTGGTGGCTCGGTGGCAGAACAACCTCCAACACTACTGCACCTTGTCCTGCATCCTTCCCAGCTGCCAGCAGAGTCACCCAATACTCCGTGAAAGATAGGTAATGTCCCTGTCCATGCCTGCTGGACCATGAGTCAGCGGTAATATGCACCTTACCACTGACCACCCTGTCCAGCGAGGCCAGGACATTGCCTTTCAAATGCCAGTAGAGAGCCGGAATTACCTTCCGTGAAAAAAAATGGTGTTTGGGAACCTGCCACTGAGGTACCGCACATTCCACAAACTCACGGAAGGGGGCAGAATCTACCAACTGAAAAGGCAGCAGTTTAATTGCTAGCAATTTAGCCAAACTAGCATTCAACCGCTGGGCATGTGGATGGCTGGGAACAAATTTCTTTAGACGGTTTAGCTACTGGGGTAGGGAAATTTGCCTGCTATAATCAGATTTAGGTGTACCGCTAGCAGATTGCATGCAAGTACTTGGGACACCTAATTCTTCACCTTCATTCCTCTCAATGCAGGTTTCAGAGAGGACTGAAGGTATAGTGGGGTTGGAGATCCCAGCTGATGAGGAGCAAGTAGACGTCCGCCTTGTTCTTTGATGTGGGTCTTTTAAGTACTGTTGCCAACGGACTGCATGGGAGGTCGACATGTCTGGTCAAGCATGTGGTGCCTAAGCGGGTGATGTTTTAGCCACACTTGATACACTTGAGACATATGTTGCAAATAGCAGCGGTGCAATTTGATGCACATGTCTCAAAAAAGGCCCACACCAAAAAACTATTGGAATAACGCGTGGAGTCAGCAGCACCCTGCGCATGCGGAGCTCTGCGTTGTGATGCAGTCAAGGTGCTTCCCTTAAAGTGGAAGTAAACCCTTCTATCATTTTCAGCCAAGGAAGCTGCCATATTGGCCTATGTTTAATCTTCAACTGCCGTGGTGCTGCACATGTGATCAGTTATGACACCAGCCATTGAATGGTTTGACAGTTTGGTTGAGAGCACAACCAGTGTGACAGTAGGCAATCCCGGCATGCCTGGAAATTTAACTGCTTTTTGAAACTGTTAAATCGATGGGTTTACTTCCGCTTTAAACTGGCCCCTGGAGGGCATCCTGCCTCGTTGGAGATGTGCCTCCTCCTCCTTCTCTCTCCTATCAGGCACCCACGTGGAGGCAGTGACCTCATCATCCCCTCCCTCCTCATCACTGGAGCAAACCTGGCAGTATGCTCCAGCTGGGGGAACATGACAGCCAGATTGCTGTCCTTCTTGGGCACCCCCTCTCTCTGGGCTCACGTTACTGCCTTCCTCTAGCTGTGTACCATCGTTGGAGCCTTCAAAACGCTGCGCATCCTCATGCAGCATGCACCCAACACTGTGGTCAAACAGTTCGGGGGACTCTTCCGTGCATAATGGTGGGGCTAGGGAAGGAGTGACTCATGCCATTGAGCAGAGGGAGGTGGCCGCATTGGCAGCCAAAGTATTCTGAGCCTGGGTGACAGAGGATGAGGAGGATGAGGACGGCTTTGTCATCCACACTACCAACTCTTCTGCATGTTGTGGCTCAATACGGGCAGCTGTCGAAAAAAAAGGACAAGCATGCTCTCTTCGCTGACTGTGCTGCGATTGGCCAAAGCATGCAGGTCATAGTGCATGCTTGGCCAATCATCAGCCAGCAATGCACTGCAATGACGTTGTGCATTATGTGCCGCGACGCGCCGCTCGAATTTGACGCGAACGACCCATAATGTTCCATCTTCGTCGAACTACCGAACAGCCGATGTTCAAGTCGAACTCATGTTCAAATCTAACAGATATCCCATCCCTACTTATCACATGTTATAGTGGTTGCTCACAGCGGCCGGGTACCAAGCACCATGATCCGTCACAGGATCGTGCCACTGCGCGTGCCACTAAGCGGCGTACCAGTATGCTGCATAGCAGTGGCGGCTGGTGCTCTATTTTTCTGGGGGGCGGCAAACAATTTACCGACCCCCCCCATTCCTTCAATTGGTCAGTCGGTTAAACCCCCTACCCATCGCTCGACCCATCTGTATGTCAGCCCATCAGCCCCACCCATTCATGCCTCGGGCAGCATCAGCGGCTTCCCCCTGCGTCTTCTCCTAGGCACCTCCCCCCTGCTCCCGGCCAATAAGGTTGCCTCTCCTTTTGGTCAATCAGGTCTTAAGACCCGCTTCCTGATTGTCTGGGAGGAGAAACAGGATGAAAATAGTGAATATAAATTGCTATTATCACTCAACTAGATGGGCACAGGGCGCAGTGCTCTGCGCCCCACACCCACCCATTTTTTGAACCAATTGGAGCCTCAGGTTCTAATCGTGTGCTTAAAAAAAAAAAAAAACATTGAAATTCATGTGTCCGGCGGCCTACATGTAGATTAGGGGCATGGATTAGAGGGGCGCCCCAATGAATCGTCCGCCACTGCTGCGTAGCTTGAAGCTGCCGTCCGCTTGCAGTAAATGTACTGTCGGTGAGTGGCAAGCAGTTAAAATGGTCCATGGGACTTGATTGGCTAAAGACGGTCAATCTCTAAAAAAAAAACATTTGAACCCAAAGCTCCTTACAATAGAAGACATATTTTCCTTCCTCCCCATAATGCCTTAATTGCCGCGCCTCCATCAATGTCTTTAGTGTTGGAGGTCTGTGTCCCCTGCTGTGTAATGTGGTCCTTTCCTCCAACCCAACATCAGTACAGGACTCAGCAGTGACGTTGGGGTTGGAGGGTTTCTGATAGAGAAAACTATCGAGGGTGAGCCACATCCCAAATGTATCAATAAAGAGAGAGAGAGAGAGACCCCTGGAGTGTGAATACCACACAGACAATGAAACATAGTAAAGTATAGTTTAACATTTATTGAAAAAAACGCGTTTCGGAAATGCTGTCTCCTTCATCCAGGGCTTGGCGAAAAATATATTATGTCATGGTCATTTGCAAATACATACAAATATCCACATTTATATAAAAAAGGGAGAATGTCATGTGGAGTCCTCTCTACTTCTCATCCACATTCACAGAGGGGCAGCACAGTGGTGTAGTGGTTATCACTTTCACCTAGTAGCAAAAGGGTCGTTGGTTCGAATCCCGACCATGACACCATCTGCCTGGAGTTTGCATGTTCTCCCTGTGTCTGCGTGGGTTTCCCCAGGGTACTACGGTTTCCTCCCACACTCCAAAGACTCCAAAGGTTAGTTGGATCCTGTCCATTGGCCCTAGTATATATGTGTGTCACAAGTGTGTCGAGATCCTACGGGGTAAATGACCTCTCCAGCCAGGAAGACACTGGCTGCGAAAAGCAACTACATGCGATTTGGTTTCCATGTGTAGCGCTTAGTGGTGCAACGGATCACCGTTGATCCGTGATCCGGAGGGGTCACCCCCTTTGGATCGGCACACACTGTGATCCATGGATTGCTGCCACGGCCATATCATTAGGAAAGGCTGCGGCTTCGGCCTAGCTCCGGAGCCGCGGCCATCTTGGTACACCCACAGAGGAGGAGGAGCCCGCATTTGTGGGAGTCATACTACCTAGGGGGTGTCTGTCTGTACTACCTGGGCGGTTGTCTGTAATGAGAGGGGGGTGTCTGTACTGAGAGGGGGTGTCTGTACTGAGAGGGGGGTTTCTGTACTGAGAGGGGGGGTTTTCTGTACTGAGAGGGGGGTGTCTGCACCGAGGGGGTTCTTTACCGAGGGGGGACCATAGTTGATGGGGCGGGGTTGGACACCATTTTCTTCTGCACCGGGTGACACTAACCCTAGTAATGCCACTGCAGTGGGGGAGATGTGGATCTTACAGTGGGGGGGGGGATGTAGATATTACAGTGGGGGAGAAAAAATCTTTTTGCCAATCTGAAAAATGATCTGATTCGAGGAACGGTCCAAACCGTGAGTTTTTTGATCCGTTGCACCCCTAGTAGGGCTATACAAGTCACTCATTCACATTGTTGTTACAGGGGTCCCCGGGTTACAAACAAAAATGGGGACTGTAGGTTTGTTCTTAAGTCAAATTTGTTTGTAAGTCGGGGCAGCGGCGCAGGAAAGAGCGGTGATCTGCAGGCTTCACTAGGCTGCATTAGGCCGAACTAGGCCAGGGCCACAACGGGCGGTTTTAGAGGCCCGGCAGGCCACCAGGCCTGTGGATGGGCAGGTAGAATGACGAGGGGGGCCCCTTACCTCGCAATCATGCCAGGAATGGCTCAATCCAGCAAGGCACAGGCCAGGAAAATGGTGGTGGCTGTGCGTGATCGATGTTTCCCTGAACGGTCACGGGCGGAATCTCTGCAATACAGGTACAGGACACAGCAGGGTATGGAGAGGAACAGGCGGGCAGGTGATTAGGTTGTTTTTAAGCGTTTATATGCACGGATGGCTAAGGATGGAGTGCAGGATTCTTGGATCGGGTGACCACGTGTCCTGGATTGACACAGCCCCCCCCCAAGCCAAACTAATGCCCCCAAAAAAGGCCACCACATCACCGCTTTACTCACTGACAGTACTTGTCCTGGCCGGAATGCCTGGAGGAGCACAGTCCCCGCCCCCTGCTTGTGATTGGAGAAATCATAAATCCTGCCTCTTGTGTCCAATCACTGTGCTGTGATTTGTTTCGATTTATGGGAAGGGAGGGTGTCCCTGAATGGTAGTTTGGAAATGGGGTCGCCCTATTCTTGGAGCTCTCGATCGTTGGCCGGCAGTGATATAAGGAGTCGTTCGCAACTCAAAATTTTCGTAACTCAAGGACCCCCTGTAACTCCAATCTAAGATGGAATTGGAAAGAGGGATCACCAAATGGTATTATAGGGACCAAGTCCCCAATCTGGGCTGAAATCTGGGTACCCAGATACAACCAGGATATGTGTACCAAGGCCGAACAAGGGCTAAATCCAAGTGACATCAATTACCGGCAAATAGGTTGGTAGGGACCTGAGGATCGAGGAGTGCTATGAAGCAATTCACTGAAATATTGGTGATATTGAATATGGTCCAGCATCAGCCTCTCCAAGAACATCCCAACCGTAGCCAATGAGGGGTTGGAGGATGACCGCAGCATGCATGGAGGGAAGAAAGGTGTGTCCGGCACTCCCGGAACAGTCAAAGTGCCAAACACACCAAAGAAGCTGCAATGGAGTGGAGACACAGGTCACAGGAGAGGCGAGTTGAATGTCTCTTCTGTTGTAGGGATCATCTTTTTTGAGGGGGACAGATGTCTCTTTCATGACATTAGCGATAGGCAATGAATTTTCCAGTAAACATCTTGAAGGCCTTCTGTTGAATCTCCTTTGTCCTAACTCCATAGATGATGGGATTCAGCATTGGAGGGGCAATGACATAGATATTGGCCACCAGGATATGGACATAGGGCGGGACGTTGTTGTGAGGGATCCTGTGGGCTATGAAGGAGAAGAAGGCCGGGACATACAGTAAGGTGATGACACAAAGGTGGGACACGCAGGTGCTTGACGTCTTGCGCCGGGCCTCTGAAGTGGAGAGTCTCATGATGGCCTGAACGATGGAAACATAGGACAACCCAATGAGGAATAAATCTATCACAGAGGTCAGAACCATTATCACCATGCCGTAGACGACGTTGATCAGAATGCTTGCGGTGGCCAGTCTAGCCATGGCCATGTGTTCGCAGTAGGCGTGTTCTATGACATTACTGCCCTGGTATGGTAACCGCCAAGCAAGGAGAACTAAGGGCGTTATTATGATAAGGCTTCTGGTCACCGAAACCAAAATGACAGTCCTAACAAAGGACATATTGAGCTTCGTCACGTAGGCCAGAGGGTAACAGATGGCGATGTAGTGATCGTACGCCATAGCAAGCAAAATGGCCGACTCCGTCATGCAGATGAAGTGAATGAAGAATATTTGCACCAAGCAACCGTCAAATGAAATTTCGTGAGAACCGAACCAAAAAATACAGAGGGTCTTCGGGACTGTGGTGGAGCTTAGAACGAGGTCTCCCACCGCCAACATGACAAGGAAGAAGTACATGGGCTGGTGAAGGCTTTCATGAACGGAGATCACCGCTATCAACATGGAGTTGGCGGCTACACCTAAAATATACATGAAGCTAAATACAACGGAGAGCAGAAGGTGGGAATTCTCCAGACCAGGGATCCCCATTAAGAGGAAGAAGTCAGGGTGGAAAGTGGTGGAATTGGACATATCCTGGAGAACGTCCTCTGATGTTCTGGATAGTCACTCGCTGTATAACTGGGCATTCGTTACCGATCACCGGCCAATGTTCTGAAGAACGTCCTCTGATGATGCCGGATGTTCTGGATCGTCACTCGCTGTATAACTGGGCATTCATTACCGATCACCGGCCAATGTTCTGAAGAACGTCCTCTGATGATGCCGGATGTTCTGGATAGTCACTCGCTGTATAACTGGGCATTCATTACCGATCACCGGCCAATGTTCTGAAGAACGTCCTCTGATGATGCCGGATGTTCTGGATAGTCACTGGCTGTATAACTGGGCATTCGTTACCGATCACCGGCCAATGTTCTGAAGAATGTCCTCTGATGATGCCGGATGTTCTGGATATTCAGTCGCTGTATAACTGGGCATTCGTTACCGATCACCGGCCAATGTTCTGAAGAACGTCCTCTGATGATGCCGGATGTTCTGGATAGTCACTGGCTGTATAACTGGGCATTCGTTACCGATCACCGGCCAATGTTCTGAAGAACGTCCTCTGATGATGCCGGATGTTTAGGATAGTCACTCACCGTATAACTGGGCATTCATTACCGATCACCGGCCAATGTTCTGAAGAACTTCCTCTGATGATGCCGGATGTTCTGGATAGTCACTCGCTGTATAACTGGGCATTCGTTACCGATCACCGGCCAATGTTCTGAAGAACGTCCTCTGATGATGCCGGATGTTCTGGATAGTCACTCGCTGTATAACTGGGCATTCATTACCGATCACCGGCCAATGTTCTGAAGAACGTCCTCTGATGATGCCGGATGTTCTGGATAGTCACTCGCTGTATAACTGGGCATTCGTTACCGATCACCGGCCAATGTTCTGAAGAACGTCCTCTGATGATGCCGGATGTTCTGGATAGTCACTCGCTGTATAACTGGGCATTCATTACCGATCACCGGCCAATGTTCTGAAGAACGTCCTCTGATGATGCCGGATGTTCTGGATAGTCACTCGCTGTATAACTGGGCATTCGTTACCGATCACCGGCCAATGTTCTGAAGAACGTCCTCTGATGATGCCGGATGTTTAGGATAGTCACTCGCCGTATAACTGGGCATTCGTTACCGATCACCGGCCAATGTTCTGAAGAACGTCCTCTGATGATGCCGGATGTTCTGGATAGTCACTCGCTGTATAACTGGGCATTCGTTACCGATCACCGGCCAATGTTCTGAAGAACGTCCTCTGATGATGCCGGATGTTCTGGATAGTCACTCGCTGTATAACTGGGCATTCGTTACCGATCACCGGCCAATGTTCTGAAGAACGTCCTCTGATGATGCCGGATTTTCTGGATAGTCACTCGCTGTATAACTGGGCATTCATTACCGATCACCAGCCAATGTTCGGTAGGTCAACTGAAAAAGACAAAAGAAACATGAGGAGAAGGATAGGCAACATAACAGCCTAGCTTTCCATTCATGGAATATCCAAGATCCAAAACAGAGACTCCATACTTAATGTTTGTGGGGAAGAGGCCCCCATCGACATGGTAACAAAGTGCTTTGCAGGGGGGTCCCACTATCAATATACTCTTCCAGGACCGCCATCAGGGGGGTACAGGCAGTACACCTGTAAGGGGCCCGGATGTCCCCAGGGTGTGGATGGCAACCCCCCTTTTTTTATAATGTTAATATTTGTATAAATGTTTATTTTATTTTTATTTATATATATATATATATATATATATATATATATATATATATATATATATATATTATTAAAGGCCCCGAGGTCCCCAGGGGCCCAGGTGGCAAGCCCCCCTTTTTTATATATATATTTTTATTTATTTTTTTATTAAAGGGGCCAGAGGTTTATTTTATTTTTTTTATTAAAGGGCCCAGAGGTCCCAGATGGCAACCCCCCCTTTTTTATAAAAAAAAAAGTTATTTTTTGTATTCTTGTTTATATATATATATGTTTATATATATATATATGTTTATATATATATATATATTTTAATTTGGTACCCAGGGGCCCAGAGGGCAACCCCCCTTTTTTATTTAAAAAAATATTATTTTTGTTTATATATATATATATAACATTTATTTATTTTTTTATTAAAGGGCCCCGAGGTCCCCAGGCCCCCGGATGGCAACCCCCCTTTTTTTATAATGTTAATATGTTAATATTTTTATAAATGTTTATTTGTTTTATTTTTGTTTATATATATTTATTTATTAAAGGGCCCCGAGGTCCCCAGGGGCCCAGATGGCAACTCCCCTTTTTTTATATATTTTTTTTATTAAAGGGCCCAGAGGTTTCTTTTTCTTTTTATTAAAGGGCCCAGAGGTCCCGGATGGCAACCCCCCTTTTTTTATAAAAAAAAAATATTTTTGTTTAAATATATATATATATATATAGGGCCAGATTCACGTAGTCCAGAGCATCTTTGCTCTGGAGTAACGCTTCTCATTTGCGTTGCGCTGCCGATTTTTTAGGAGCAAGTGCTGTCATTCATGAAGCACTTGCTCCTAAAGTTGCGGCAGCGCATCACAAATGAGCCGGCGGAATTCAAATTGGGCGGGTACGGGGCGTGTAGTATGCTAACTACGCGCGATCCCGCCGCCGACGTACTGCGCATGCGTCGAGTGTCAAAACATCCCCGTGCGCATGCTCCAAAATCTGTGAATGAACGTCAATGACGTCACATTCCCATTCATGACCGTTTTACGCAAGCGACGTTTTTTTTTTTTTTCCCGACGCGATGACGACGCCTATACCTAACATAGGATACGCCAGCCCCATGTAGGTATAACTATGCGCCGCGTATCCCGTCCGGAAACGTCGTAACGTCACTGCGTCGCGCCGGATTTCGATCGTGAATTGCCGATTTCCGCTCATTAACATATTTTTTGAGCGTAAATCGGCGGGAACGCCCCCGGCGCCATTTTTAAGTTGAAGTAACGATGCGATGGCGAAACTCAGTTACGCTCACCGCATCGGAACTTCAACCCGGCGTTTCTTGTTTTCTGGTTACAGAAAACAGAAACGCCGGCTCAAAGCCACTGTTACGCTGGCGGATCACTCGATCCGCCAGCGTAACCTTTGCTGAATCTGGCCCATAATTAATTTAATAAAAAAAAAATGGGCCCTTTATTAAAGGGCCCCGGGGTACCCAGGGGCCCAGAGGGCAACCCCACCTTTTTTTATTTTTGTTTATATATATTATGGGCCAGATTCATGAAAGGTTACGCTGGCGGATCGAGTGATCCGCCAGCGTAACAGTGGCTTTGAGCCGGCGTTTCTGTTTTCTGTAACCAGAAAACAAGAAACGCCGGGTTGAAGTTCCGATGCGATGAGCGTAACTGAGTTTCGCCATCGCATCTTTACTTCAATTTAAAAATGGCGCCGGGGGCGTTCCCGCCGATTTACGCTCAAAAAATATGTTAATGAGCGGAAATCGGCAATTCACGATCGAAATCCGGCGCGACGCAGTGACGTTACGACGTTTCCGGACGGGATACGCGGCGCATAGTTATACCTACATGGGGTTGGAGTATCCTATGTTAGGTATAGGCGTCGTCATTGCGTCGGGAAAAAAAAAAAAAAACGTCGCTTGCGTAAAACGGTCATGAATGGGAATGTGACGTCATTGACGTTCATTCACAGATTTTGGAGCATGCGCACGGGGATGTTTTGACACTCGACGCATGCGCAGTACGTCGGCGGCGGGATCGCGCGTAGTTAGCATACTACACGCCCCGTACCCGCGACATTTGAATTCCGCCGGCTCATTTGCGATGCGCTGCCGCAACTTTAGGAGCAAGTGCTTCGTGAATGACAGCACTTGCTCCTAAAAATTCGGCAGCGCAACGCAAATCAGAAGCGTTACTCCAGAGCAAAGATGCTCTGGAATACGTGAATCTGGCCCTATATATATATAATTTATTTATTTTTATTAAAGGGCCCCGGATGGCTACCTCCCTTTTTTTATTTATTTTTTCTTCCTTTTTTTTGTAAAGGCCCCCGCGCGCTACTCAATTTGTGGTTCTCTGCCCCAGGGGGCCTATGCCTGAAGCTGTGTAAGGGGCCCCATAATTCCTGATGGCTGCCCTGTACTCTTCCCATGTTAAGGGCATGTGGCCTGTTATGGGCCACGAAGGGTGGTGCATGCTTGTCCCTGCTCTTTCTTGGCTGCATGTTCAGATAAGGGTCTGGAATAGATTTTGGGGGGACCTCACATACTATGGCCCAGATTCACAGAGAGTTTTGGGCGCACATTACGCCGCCATAGCGCAAACGGCGTACGCCACGCCGACGCAGCGCGGAGAGGCATGCATTGCATTTAGCAAGCTATTGCCCCCATTGCTGCGTTGGCATGGCGTAGGTTTCGAAGGCGCAGGCCGGCGTAGGTGGAAGTGGGAGTGACCCCATGCAAATGATGGTCCGAGCGTGGTGCAGTGTTTCACGCCCGGCGTATCACGAACTGTGCATGCGCCGCGACGTTGCCGTGATGTGGATGCATGAAACAAAACCCTTATACGCATGCTCACAACTACGCCGGCACAACTGCCTAAGATACGCCGGATCACCACGTACGCCGTGAACGTAACGTACGCCCAATACGCCGGCCTGTGTTCCCTGGGGCAGACCTTTGCATGTCTGTTGCCGGGTTGCGCCTCATCTATGGGGAATAACTTTACGCCGGACGTACAATTTACACGCACCTCACGCAGCATGCGTCGGGCGCACGTATGTTCGTGAATCGCCGTATTTCCCTCATTTGCATATTTGAATGCCTAATCAATGGGAGCAGCAACATGCGTCCGGACGGAAAGTGCGCCCACGCCACGCCGGGGTGTGTAAGCTACGTCGGGGGAGGGTGGCCAGTTTTTAGGCGGATGTTGGTTTGTGGGTCCGGTGCACAGATACGCCGGCGCACATTTGCACTTACATCGGCGTGCTTTGTGAATCTGGGCCTTTGTATTCTTGTTTATGTATGGGATCCCTTCCCCCTAATTATCCATATCAGACTCAAAGGACTTATCTCCCCCCTGACATCCATACCAGGTCCTGGTCCCTCATCAAAGATTAGGGTCTGATATGTATTTTTATGTTCCTCTACTGATAACTAAAGATCTACAGTATATAGAGAAACCAGAATCTCCTTCCACCTGCTGGTGACCCCTCTAGTGATATAAAGATCTATATAGAGGAATCAGGACCTCCTTCCTCCTAATGAAGACCCCTCTAGTGATATAAAGATCTATATAGAGGGATCAGGACCTCCTTCCTCCTGATGAAGACCCCTCTAGTGATATAAAGATCTATATAGAGGAATCAGGACCTCCTTCCTCCTAATGAAGACCCCTCTAGTGATATAAAGATCTATATAGAGGAATCAGGACCTCCTTCCTCCTGATGAAGACCCCTCTTGTGATTTAAAGATCTATATAGAGCAGGGGTGTCAAACACAAGGCCCGCGGGCCGAATCCGGCCCTCCAAGCCATTTCATGTGGCCCTTGCCCTCCTCAAGACCCCTACTTTATGCTTTCAAGCAATGCATCAGCTTCTTCCCTGCAGCAGCTTAAGGAAAGGGGGGTTCACTGTGATGTAAGGGAGAGTGGGGGACCCAACTTCTGATGGTGGGGTGGCTCTTAACATCTAATATAAGGGGAGGGGATGCGCTGGACATCTAATCTTACAGATACAACCGGACCTTTTGAGGGCAATCGTAATGCTGATGCGGCCCTCGATGAAATTAAGTTTGACACCCCTGATATAGAGGGATCAGGACCTCCTTCCTCCTAATGAAGACCCCTCTAGTGATACAAAGATCTATATAGAGGAATCAGGACCTCCTTCCTCCTGATGAAGACCCCTCTTGTGATATAAAGATCTATATAGAGGGATCAGGACCTCCTTCCTCCTAATGAAGACCCCTCTAGTGATATAAAGATCTATATAGAAGAATCAGGACCCTCATTTATGCAGCCTGCTCCTATACTCCTCGAACCCCCATCTATCCAGTCTGCTCCTCACCTCCCTGAACCCCCATCTACTCAGCCTTCTCCTCATATCCCTGAACCCCCATCTACTCAGCCTTCTCCTCATCTCTCTGAACCCCCATCTACTCAGCCTTCTCCTCACCTCCCTGAACCCCCATCTACTCACCTTGTTCCCCACCACCCTAGGCCCCCATTTACTCACCCTGCTTCTCACCTACCTGAACCCCCATCTACTCAGTCTTCTCCTCATCTCCATGAACCCCCATCTACTCAGCCTTCTCCTCATCTCCCTGAACCTCCCCATCTACTCAGCCTTCTCCTCATCGCTCTGAACCCCCATCTATTCAGCCTTCTCCTCATCTCCCTGAACCTCCCCATCTACTCAGCCTTCTCCTCATCGCTCTGAACCCCCATCTATTCAGCATTCTCCTCATCTCCCTGAACCCCCATCTACTCAGCCTTCTCCTCATCTCCCTGAACCCCCATCTACTCAGCCTTCTCCTCATCGCTCTGAACCCCCATCTACTCAGCCTTCTCATCGCTCTGAACCCTCATCTATTCAGCCTTCTCCTCATCTCTCTGAACGCCCATCTACTCAGCCTTCTCCTCACCTCGTTGAACCCCCCATCTATTCAGCCTTCTCCTCACCTCCCTGAACCCCCATCTACTCACCTTGTTCCCCACCATCCTAGGCCCCCATTTACTCACCCTGCTGCTCACCTATCTGAACCCCCATCTACTCAGCCTTCTCCTCACCTCCCTGAACCCCCATCTACTCAGCCTTCTCCTCATCTCCCTGAACCCCCATCTACTTACCTTGATCCCCGCCATCCTAAACCACCATTTACTCACCCTGCTCCTCACCTCTCTGAACCCACATCTACTCATGGTAGATAGAAATGGTAAAAAAAAATTGTACAAATCCTTTGTTTTATTGTGTTCTGATTGGAAGGTTGAAAACGTAATGTGAGGACAGGAAAGATCTTCTCATATTCTCGGCAATGGTTTTCATCATAGAGATCACCAGATAGAGATTAGGAAGAGACGAGCATCTTACCTTCTATTGTAGTCTCCTCTCCATATTGTCATCCTATAGAGACGCACATTACTTCTCAGTATGGATTGGATGTACAGGATCCAAACCTCCTTTATATAAAAATATTCTCCCCCCTCCCCCTTCCCAGAAGATACTGGACCTCCCTGGACTCCCATCACTTAGATTGGTCCCAGATGATACAAGACCGTCACTACCTCCCTGGACTCCCATCACTCAGACTGGTCCCGGAGGATACAAGACCGTCACCACCTCCCTGGACTCCCATCACTCAGACTGGTCCTGGATGATACAAGACCTTCACTACCTCCCTGGACTCCCATCACTCAGACTGGTCCCGTATGATACAAGACCGTCACCACCTCCCTGGACTCCCATCACTCAGACTGGTCCCGGATAATACAAGACCGTCACCACCTCCCTGGACTCCCATCACTCAGACTGGTCCTGGATAATACAAGACCATCACCACCTCCCTGGACTCCCATCACTCAGACTGGTCCCGGAGGATACAAGACCTTCACTACCTCCCTGGACTCCCATCACTCAGACTGGTCCCGGAGGATACAAGACCTTCACTACCTCCCTGGACTCCCATCACTCAGACTGGTCCCGGAGGATACAAGACCTTCACTACCTCCCTGGACTCCCATCACTCAGACTGGTCCCAGATGATACAAGACCGTCACCAGCTCCCTGGACTCCCATCACTCAGACTGGTCCCGGAGGATACAAGACCTTCACTACCTCCCTGGACTCCCATCACTCAGACTGGTCCCAGATGATACAAGACCGTCACCAGCTCCCTGGACTCCCATCACTCAGACTGGTCCCGGAGGATACAAAACCGTCACCACCTCCCTGGACTCCCATTACTTAGACTGGTCCCAGATGATATAAGACCGTCACCACCTCCCTGGACTCCCATCACTCAGACTGGTCCTGGATGATACAAGACCATCACCACCTCCCTGGACTCCCATCACTCACACTGTCTCAGATGATACAAGACCATCACCACCTCCCTGGACTCCCATCACTCACACTGTCTCAGATGATACAAGACCGTCACCATCTCCCTGGACTCCCATCACTCAGACTGGTCCCAGATGATACAAGACCATCACCACCTCCCTGGACTCCCATCACTCAGACTGGTCCCGGAGGATACAAGACCTTCACTACCTCCCTGGACTCCCATCACTCAGACTGGTCCCGGATGATACAAGACCGTCACTACCTCCCTGGACTCCCATCACTCAGACTGGTCCCGGAGGATACAAGACCGTCACCACCTCCCTGGACTCCCATCACTCAGACTGGTCCCGGATAATACAAGACCGTCACCATCTCTCTGGACTCCCAACACTCACACTGTCTCAGATGATACAAGACCGTCACCATCTCCCTGGACTCCCATCACTCAGACTGGTCCTGGATGATACAAGACCATCACCACCTCCCTGGACTCCCATCACTCAGACTGGTCTCAGATGATACAAGACCATCACCACCTCCCTGGATTCCCATCACTCAGACTGGTCCCAGATTATACAAGACCGTCACCATCTCCCTGGACTCCCATCACTCAGACTGGTCCCGGATGATACAAGACCGTCACCATCTCCCTGGACTCCCATCACTCAAACTGGTCTCAGATGATACAAGACCGTCACCATCTCCCTGGACTCCCATCACTCAGACTGGTCCCAGATGATACAAGACCATCACCACCTCCCTGGACTCCCATCACTCAGACTGGTCCCGGATGATACAAGACCGTCACCACCTCCCTGGACTCCCATTATTTAGACTGGTCCCGGATGATACAAGACCGTCACTACCTCCCTGGACTCCCATCACTCAGACTGGTCCCGGAGGATACAAGACCGTCACCACCTCCCTGGACTCCCATCACTCAGACTGGTCCCGGATAATACAAGACCGTCACCATCTCTCTGGACTCCCAACACTCACACTGTCTCAGATGATACAAGACCGTCACCATCTCCCTGGACTCCCATCACTCAGACTGGTCCTGGATGATACAAGACCATCACCACCTCCCTGGACTCCCATCACTCAGACTGGTCTCAGATGATACAAGACCATCACCACCTCCCTGGATTCCCATCACTCAGACTGGTCCCAGATTATACAAGACCGTCACCATCTCCCTGGACTCCCATCACTCAGACTGGTCCCGGATGATACAAGACCGTCACCATCTCCCTGGACTCCCATCACTCAAACTGGTCTCAGATGATACAAGACCGTCACCATCTCCCTGGACTCCCATCACTCAGACTGGTCCCAGATGATACAAGACCATCACCACCTCCCTGGACTCCCATCACTCAGACTGGTCCCGGATGATACAAGACCGTCACCACCTCCCTGGACTCCCATTATTTAGACTGGTCCCGGATGATACAAGACCGTCACTACCTCCCTGGACTCCCATCACTCAGACTGGTCCCGGAGGATACAAGACCGTCACCACCTCCCTGGACTCCCATCACTCAGACTGGTCCCGGATAATACAAGACCGTCACCATCTCTCTGGACTCCCAACACTCACACTGTCTCAGATGATACAAGGCCGTCACCATCTCCCTGGACTCCCATCACTCAGACTGGTCCTGGATGATACAAGACCATCACCACCTCCCTGGACTCCCATCACTCAGACTGGTCTCAGATGATACAAGACCATCACCACCTCCCTGGATTCCCATCACTCAGACTGGTCCCAGATTATACAAGACCGTCACCATCTCCCTGGACTCCCATCACTCAGACTGGTCCCGGATGATACAAGACCGTCACCATCTCCCTGGACTCCCATCACTCACACTGGTCTCAGATGATACAAGACCGTCACCATCTCCCTGGACTCCCATCACTCAGACTGGTCCCAGATGATACAAGACCATCACCACCTCCCTGGACTCCCATCACTCAGACTGGTCCCGGATGATACAAGACCGTCACCACCTCCCTGGACTCCCATTATTTAGACTGGTCCCGGATGATACAAGACCGTCACCACCTCCCTGGACTTCCATCACTGAGACTGTTCCCAGATTATACAAGACCGTCATAATCTCCCTGGACTCCCATCACTCAGACTGGTCCCGGATGATACAAGACCGTCACCACCTCCCTGGACTCCCATCACTCAGACTGGTCTTAGATGATACAAGAATGTCACCACCTCCCTGGACTCCCATTATTTAGACTGGTCCCAGATGATACAAGACCGTCACCATCTCCCTGGACTCCCATCACTCAGACTGGTCCCGGAGGATACAAGACCATCACCACCTCCCTGGACTCCCATCACTCAGACTGGTCCCGGATAATACAAGACCGTCACCATCTCTCTGGACTCCCAACACTCACACTGTCTCAGATGATACAAGACCATCACCACCTCCCTGGACTCCCATCACTCAGACTGGTCCTGGATGATACAAGACCATCACCACCTCCCTGGACTCCCATCACTCAGACTGGTCTCAGATGATACAAGACCATCACCACCTCCCTGGATTCCCATCACTCAGACTGGTCCCAGATTATACAAGACCGTCACCATCTCCCTGGACTCCCATCACTCAGACTGGTCCCGGATGATACAAGACCGTCACCATCTCCCTGGACTCCCATCACTCAGACTGGTCCCGGATGATACAAGACCGTCACCATCTCCCTGGACTCCCATCACTCACACTGGTCTCAGATGATACAAGACCGTCACCATCTCCCTGGACTCCCATCACTCAGACTGGTCCCAGATGATACAAGACCATCACCACCTCCCTGGACTCCCATCACTCAGACTGGTCCCGGATGATACAAGACCGTCACCACCTCCCTGGACTCCCATTATTTAGACTGGTCCCGGATGATACAAGACCGTCACCACCTCCCTGGACTCCCATCACTGAGACTGTTCCCAGATTATACAAGACCGTCATAATCTCCCTGGACTCCCATCACTCAGACTGGTCCCGGATGATACAAGACCGTCACCACCTCCCTGGACTCCCATCACTCAGACTGGTCTTAGATGATACAAGAATGTCACCACCTCCCTGGACTCCCATTATTTAGACTGGTCCCAGATGATACAAGACCGTCACCATCTCCCTGGACTCCCATCACTCAGACTGGTCCCGGATGATACAAGACCATCACCACCTCCCTGGACTCCCATCACTCAGACTGGTCCCAGATGATACAAGACCGTCACCATCTCCCTGGACTCCTATCACTCACACTGGTCTTAGATGATACAAGAATGTCACCACCTCCCTGGACTCCCATCACTCAGACTGGTCCTGGATGATACAAGACCTTCACTACCTCCCTGGACTCCCATCACTCAGACTGGTCCCGTATGATACAAGACCGTCACCACCTCCCTGGACTCCCATCACTCAGACTGTCTCAGATGATACAAGACCATCACCACCTCCCTGGACTCCCATCACTCAGACTGGTCCTGGATGATACAAGACCTTCACTACCTCCCTGGACTCCCATCACTCAGACTGGTCCCGTATGATACAAGACCGTCACCACCTCCCTGGACTCCCATCACTCAGACTGTCTCAGATGATACAAGACCATCACCACCTCCCTGGACTCCCATCACTCAGACTGGTCCTGGATGATACAAGACCATCACCACCTCCCTGGACTCCCATTACTTAGACTGGTCCCAGATGATACAAGACCGTCACCACCTCCCTGGACTCCCATTACTTAACCTGGTCCCAGATCATACAAGACCATCACCACCTCCCTGGACTGATGGACTCCCATCACTCTGACTGGTCCTGGATGATACAAGACAATCACCACCTCCCTGGACTCCCATCACTCAGACTGGTTCCGGATGATACAAGACCATCACTACCTCCCTGGACTCCCATCACTCAGACTGGTCGCGGATGATACAAGACCGTCACCACCTCCCTGGACTCCCATCACTCAGACTGGTCTCAGATGATACAAGACCATCACCACCTCCTTGGACTCGCATCGCTTAGACCTGTACTAGGAGAGCAGCTGGATGAGAACAGATTATCAATATTTAATGATTTATTTCCTGACAACTTTACATTACAATTATTTATTTATTATATATATACACATACATACATAATATATATTACCAAAAGTATTGGGACACCTGCCTTTACACACACACATAACTTTTAACTTTAAGAGTTGAAGGTGTTATAGCTGTAAAGGGCGGGGGCCAACTCAATATTGAACCCTCTGGAGTAAGACTGGGATGCCATTAAAGTTCATGTGTGTGTAAAGGCCGGCGTCCCAATAATTTTGGCAATATGGCCGGGCTCAAGATTTCGAGTCCTGAGCTACTAGCCAGGCCTCAAGGGTTACTCACCACCAGTTGACCCGCCCAACCCCTACCCTGCCCCTAACTCCGCCACTAAACACGCCCTCATAAATTATCTCATGAAATTACACTTAAATGTTTGCAGAGTTAAGTTATAAGTATTAACAGCAACTTTACCAGTGCCTAACAGTGCAGCCTCATCTGTGTTTTTTTTTTTTTTCAAATATTCGTAAATTTGCAAGTTCGAATATTTGTATATTTGAAAATGTGAATTTCAGAAATTTTCGAATTAGAAAATTCAGGGATTTAGAAAATTCAGAAATTAGAAAATTTGTAAATTCATAAGATCAAAAATTCAGAAATTTTGATATTTCTGAAAATTTGAAAATTCTGAATTTTGAAAATTTGTAAATTCATAACTTAGAGAATTCATGAATTAAAAATTTGGAAATCCGGAAATTTGAAAATCCGAAACATAAGAACGAAATCTCAGAAGAGCGAAAATTCAAAAGAACAAAAATCAGAAAATAAGAATGAAAATCAGAGGATTCGAAAAACCCGAAAATTCGAAACTCTGAAATAATTACTAATAATAACTTAATTTATTACTTTATTACTACTGACTATTAAATTGTAGGTATTAAAATGTCCTTTCAAATTTGGCTGTTAGTGAGAGCAACGAATATGAATTTACGCAAAGTTACGAATTATCCGAAATAACGAATGCCGCATCTAAACGAATGGAACGTAACGTATTAATAATAATAAATAACAACAATAATAATAAAAAAAAGTTTTATTATTATCATTATTTATTATTAAGTTGTTCCATTCAATTTGTTTAGATGCTGCATTTCGGATAATTCGTAACGTTGGATAAATTCATATTTCCTTTTAAATTTGGCTGTTAGGCAACGTAACGAATATGATTTTATCCAAAGTTACGAATTATCCGAAATGCAGCATCTAAACAAATGGAATGGAACAAATTAATAATAATAATAATAATAATAATGTTTTTTTATTATTATTTATTATTATTAATTTGTTACAAAATGTAAAAGGAAATTCCAATACCTATAAGTTAATAGTTAGTTATTTTTTTTTTTAATTTTCAGATTTTTATGCTTTCTAATTTTTGGATTTTCTTTCTTAGACCCCTGATATCTCACCAACACCCCTAAAAAAAAAAGAAAAAAGAAAGAAAAAAATTATTTAAAAAAAATAAAAATTAAAAAAAATATATAAAAATTGTCAAAAAAAAGACAAAAATTGTAAAAAAAAGTAAAAGAAAATGTAAAAAAACACTAATAAATACTGACACCAGCAGAGGAACTCATAAAAGTCACATTTGTGCCGTGGCGTTCTGCCCGCTCGGCTGGGGGTCAGGGGGGCTCTTCATGGTTTCTTGCACCAGGACCCTGAAGGTTCTACTTATGACACTGGTCCTAAAGTAAATTTGTTATTGAATTCCTATTTTTATTGAATTTTTTATTGAGTTCAGTAGTAGAAAACTTTGTTATTTGGCATAGGAATTCAAACATTTTTTTACAAGCAGTTCCAACAGGCCAGAAGACAGCAGTTCCACACAAATCTCTAAATCTATACAGAAGCACAAGGAAGTCCTCATCGGAGGACGCGGGAGAAGAGGAAATCGGCCATCTTGGGTCGTCTCGCTCTCTTACTCATCATAATAACCAGCCTCTGCCTGATCTCTTTGGTCCTGGCCCCGTAGATGATGGGATTCATCATTGGGGGAACAATGACGTACAGGTTGGCCAGCAGTATGTGAACTTGTGGTGGGATTTTCCCTTGGCCCGCTCTATGAGCGATGAAGGAGAAGAAGGCCGGGATGTAGAAGAGGGAGAGGACACAAATGTGGGACACGCATGTGTTGAAGGCCTTGGAGCGAGTCTCCGATGACTGGAGACTCATAACCTCCTTGGAGATAATTCCATAAGACACAATGATGAGGATCAGGTCCACTCCCGTTGAGACGGAGGCAGACAGCATTCCGTAGACATTATTGACGGTCACATCGGCCGATGCCACTCGAGCCATGGCCATGTGTTCACAGTACGTGTGTGCAATGATATTGCCCTGCTGGTATGGGAGGCGATTGAGGAGGAGGATGAGAGGAGTTATAATACAGAACGCTCGGAGGGTGGCGATCAGAGCCGCCCTTTGTATGAAGGAGTTTGTCACAATGACCGTGTACATCAGAGGGGAACAAATGGCGACGTAGCGGTCGTAAGCCATGGTCAACATGACGGAGGACTCAATGACATAGAGGTAGTGGATGCAGAAGATTTGGAGGAGGCAGCCGTTGAAGAGAATCTCGTGGGAATTAAACCAAAAGATGCCGAGGGTTTTCGGCACAGCGGCAGAACTCAGAAGGAGGTCTGTCATCGTTAACATGGCCAAGAAGACGTACATGGGCTGGTGGAGACGTTCATTGGAAGAGATGACCAGCAACAAGGTGGAATTTCCCAACAGAGACACGATGTACATGACGCAGAAGGGGATGGAGATCAGCAGATGGGCTTCCTCTAGACCGGGGATTCCTATCAGAAGGAAATATTCCGGGTGGAAACTGGACGTGTTTGACATCTTTGGAATGAAGATGACTTCCACAGCGTGAGACCTTCAACGTATAAAGAAAACTAAAATTGGAAAATGATCTAAAATAATAAAATACAAGCAAACACGAGGGGTTCAATGTTTTGTCCTCATCACATAATGTAAAGAGCATCACCTACCCCACATCCCAATGATTTGGGTCTGTATTGAGTATTATAGATTGGGGTGAGCTCAGTGTTCCTCATCAACATGGGGACAAGGTGCCCCCCCCCCCCCCCCCCAACATGATGAGGACATGTGCTCTGGTAGAGTTCAGGCCTTTTTGAGGTATGCTTGGATAAGGGAATGTTATGGAATTTTGGGGGGACCGTATGCTTTTTTTGTGATGTTCCACCTCAAAATCCACACCAGACCCAAGGGTCTGGCATAGAATTCAGGGGGTCCCCACGCCATTTTGTTTTGTTATTTTTAGATGAAGTCCCATGTAAAATTCATACCAAACCTAATGGCCCTAGAATGAACCCCATGCAGATTTATTTTTGTTGGGGTTCCCCTATTAACATCTATATCAAACCAACTTTTAGGATCAGGGCCTGGTATTGCTGGTGGCTCACAGGTGGCTGGGTGGTGATATGTCACCTCCTCAGTGCCTTATTTGACCTCTTGCCACCCACCCATGTACCATGTCTTAATGCCCACACACCGGGTTGCCAAGGTTTCTGAGCTTGCCACCCATGTTATATGCCGTATTGCCCACACACTGGGTTGCCACATAACCTCCTCATTGCCTCTTTTGACCTCTTGCCACCCATGTACCATGCCGTAATGCCCACAATTCGGATTGCCAAGGTTTCTGAGTTTGCCACCCACGTACCATGCCTTAATGCCCACAAACTAGGTTGCCAAGATTTCTGAGCTTGCCATCCATGTACCATGCCTTAATGCCCACACACTGGGTTGCCACATCACCTCCTCAGAGCCTTTTTTCACCTCTTGCCACCCATATACCATGCCTTATTGCCCACACACCAGGTTGCCAAGTTTTCTGAGCTTGCCACCACCCATTCTCAGCTCAGAAACAGCTTTCTGACCCCACTACCATTAGTAGCAGGCGGGACCGGCTTTATATCACGAGATTACTGTGACAGCCAATCGTGGTGGTCAAATGATCATCAATACTTCCCACCACCCCCCCCCCTTGATGTACAGACCCTGTTAAAGAGGCATCCAGGCTCGGTGGGAAGGAGTCAGCAGGCAGGGCACTTGTGTGGTGAGGCTCCATATACCTGAATGGGTCATGTTGGGTAGCTGTACTGTGAGTGTAACATTTTTGCTGCTGCTGCTAAGCATTGTGGGTGGCACATGCGTACAACCCTGCTTGTCTGCCATGCTTGGTTAAGGGGTGTGATCGGGGGGCAGCAAAGCCATGACTCAACCACTTATTTTAACCAACACCTGGTTGTAAGTATGGATGAGCCTTAGGAAAGCCTTGAGGTGCATTTGTACAAAAACTTTGAATCACCAGCAACAGCTTCTGCCAAACTGGAAGATACAAAGTGAGTCCTTCAATCAACACCTACGCGTTTCGTCACACTCGGTATAACAATACACGGAAGTGTTCTTCCCATTAATGTTACAAGGCGTGTGACTTTTCTATGAGGGGAAGTCATTACACTGATTACGGCCCCCCAGAGTCATCAGGTCATGGTCCAGTTCTTTTGGAAAGATACAGTCAGATTTTGGAGTAACATAAAAGACTTCCATAGAAAAACTCAATCAGGAAACATCAACGCGAGAAAAATAAACACCAACACGAATGATTTCGGACTATTACCAGAAGATAAGCCATGAAAGTGCGAGTGACACCTAATTATGTGCCCGACGCGGATCTCTGTGCGCGAGAGGAACAAGATCATATTCTCTATTCTCTATAGGGAAATTAAACTTGGATGGGGAAGGGTTGTTATGGGATGCCCATCAGTAGAAACTCTTCAGGGACACAACCTACCTCCAGCACAAACTTGCTTGTGGAACTACAACCCCCAAGACCAGCTAGCATTGACCGTTTGATCTAACACAAACTTCGTTAGATCTTTGTGAAATGCCCTTTGCAGGCAGGGACCATGGGCCCCTTTGGTAGCACAGCAAAAAAGAGAGGTCTTTGGTGCTAGCTGTCCTTCTCCTGTGGCTACTGCTCTCAATACCACCTGCAAGCCCACCTGCCCCTTTCTCCAGCCCTCCTGGCTATTTTTCCACAGTCCTCCCAGACTGACTCTGCATCCATCCCAGACTGCTTGCACCCGGTCCCTTCAGGCATGCCTCTCGATCCTCTGACTGTATCACTCACTGGCCCACCTGGCTGTCTTCCTCCTTGGAGATTTGCTCGGCAGTGTTCTGCTGCTGTCCTTCTCCTGTGGCTACTGCTCCCAGTACCACCTGCCCCTTTTTCCAGCCCCCCTGGCTACTTTTCCACAGTCCTCCCAGACTGACTCCACCTTCATCCAAGACTGCTTGCACCCAGTCCCTTCAGGCATTCCTCTCAGACCTCTGACTGTATCACTCACCAGCCCACCTGGCTGTCTTCCTCCTTGGAGATTTGCTCGGCAGTGTTCTGCCGCTGTCCTTCTCCTGCGGCTACTGCTCCCAGTACCACCTGCCCCTTTCTCCAGCCCCCCTGGCTACTTTTCCACAGTCCTCCCAGACTGACTCCACCTTAATCCAAGACTGCTTGCACCCAGTCCCTTCAGGCATTCCTCTCAGACCTCTGACTGTATCACTCACCAGCCCACCTGGCTGTCTTCCTCCTTGGAGATTTGCTCGGCAGTGTTCTGCCGCTGTCCTTCTCCTGCGGCTACTGCTCCCAGTACCACCTGCCCCTTTCTCCAGCCCCCCTGGCTACTTTTCCACAGTCCTCCCAGACTGACTCCACCTTCATCCAAGACTGCTTGCACCCAGTCCCTTCAGGCATTCCTCTCAGACCTCTGACTGTATCACTCACCAGCCCACCTGGCTGTCTTCCTCCTTGGAGATTTGCTCGGCAGTGTTCTGCCGCTGTCCTTCTCCTGCGGCTACTGCTCCCAGTACCACCTGCCCCTTTCTCCAGCCCCCCTGGCTACTTTTCCACAGTCCTCCCAGACTGACTCCACCTTCATCCAAGACTGCTTGCACCCAGTCCCTTCAGGCATTCCTCTCAGACCTCTGACTGTATCACTCACCAGCCCACCTGGCTGTCTTCCTCCTTGGAGATTTGCCCAGCAGTGTTCTCCTGCTGTCATTCTCCTGCTCCTGTACCTCCTTGTCAGGACACCTTTGTGTGTCATGAAGAGGGGTCCCTTCCGCACCTGAGCCCAGGCCAGAGTTCACCCCCCCCCCCAGACTAGGGGGTTTCTTTCAAAGGCCCCGACAGCCTAACACTTCAAACTCCCTCTACATAGGACTACCCAAATAGCAGATTTCGCGCCTACAAGTCATCCAGAACATGGTAGCCAGGCTGGTAGCGGGGAAAAACCTTGGAATCCATCACATCTTGCCTAAGGACCCTCCATTGGCTCACCGTAAAGGATCGGGTCACATTCAAGACCCTCTGCCTCACCCACAAATGTACACAAGGAAACGCTCCTCAATACTTGTACGAGAAAATAAAACACTATTCACATTCTCCGATCAACCAACCAAAACCTCCTCCACATCCCCAAGTCCCGCTACAAATCGAAGGGAGAACGAAGATTCACAGTCCAAGGACCACGGCTCTGGAACGCTCTACCAACAGACATCTGCATGGGATAAAACCATCGGGCCTTCAGGAAAAAACGTAAGACCCGCCTCTTCTGAAGGACCAGGACAATACTGGATGGAAATAAGCGCCTTGAGGCGATTAAGTTCGCATTTGCAGCGCTATAAGTTATTCACTCACTCACTCCATCTTCCACCTGATCTCCACACTGCCTTTGTTCTGTCAATATCTCCAACCCATCAGAAACTCCAACCACGTCACTTCTAGTTTATTTAAAACCTTAGTAATCTGAGATTTGGACGAATTTGGTGGTTGGACACCGACAACCCAATAGAGTCTGGTACAGGAAGACTGAGCTGTTTTGACAGTATAGTGGCTAATGAAGAACAAGTTGTCGCTGCCATTTTGTTGGCTAGTATCAGAACAGAGTAAATGCTGCGTACACACGGTCGCAAATTCCACCAGCAAAAGTTCCGTTGTGAGCTTTTGGTTGGAAATATTCGACCGTGTGTAGGAATTGCATTTCCGGCGGCAAAAGATTGAGAGCAGGTTCTCAATTTTTCCGACGGGAAAAATTCCGATCGGAGATTCCGATCGTCTGTAGCAATGCCGACGTGCAAAATTCCTATGCGCGCTTGGAAACAATTCGACGCATGCTCGGAAGCATTAAGCTTAATTTTCTCAGCTCGTCGTTGTACGTCACCCGCGTTCTTGACGGTCGAAAGTTCAGAGAAGTTTTGTGTGCTAAGCTTGAGCGGAATTCCGTCAGGAAAAAAACATCCAAGGTTTTTCCAATGGAAAATCCGACAGTGAGTACGCGGCATAAGACTCTCCGCTCATAAGATCCTCTATTCGTTTGCCAGCGTTGTGTCCGACCACCAACGCGTCAAAAACTCCAATTACTTCTGTTTTTAAATAAATCAAAGGTTAAGCTGTTGGAGTTTCTGACAAGTTAGAGAACTTGACAGAACACCCCTTGCTGGGCTGACCCTGAGTATTTGAGGTGGCCTGCCCCCCCTGTTAAGCCCATCTGTTGGGGATTGGTCAGGGCCCTCATGAATACTACAGCTAGCTCCCCCTAGATCCCTCCCAACTGCTTCTGGAACCTTCTCCATGTTTCCAACAAGCAGAGAGGAGTTACCAGAGAAGCTGCTGCCGAGTCATCCATCCTACCCGATTCTCTCACCTGACCCAGAAAACCGCACAGGCCTCGCTGCCAGCCAAGCCTGGAAGTCTACCTACACTATCACTAAACATCCTACTCTAGCACTCTAGGGGGAGCAACATGTATTTTGTTTGTTTCTAGAAATACAATGTACTTTCCTATTTCTTGAAATTCTTTAACAGAAATAAGCAAAGTGGGGGTCTTACCGGAGAGAGGGAGAGAAGAGGTGTCACCGCAGAGCTCTGTAGTTGTGTTCTGATGATTGATATCTCACCCAGACACTTATATACCCACCAGCCTGTGATCTTCTAATAACACTCAAGTCCTCAGGGGATGTTCCTGCATCTGATATGTGGCTGTCAGACCTCGGGCCCTCAGGGGATGTTCCTCAGTCCCTTCTGCTCATTAATTCCTAACAAAGCTTTAGAGACTTGATTGTCATTAGTAAAAGAAGAAGAACCAACCCAACGACCTCCAACTTCTTCAGATGTCTTGGAGATGTAATCACCCGACATATAGTACAAGGTGAGATGTGATCATTTCTACAAACGTCTCTTCTCTCGCCACAATTCAAGGAGTTTGCCTCTTTTTGCAGAGTGGAACTTCTGCTTAATCCACTCCTCACCCCCTTACATGCCACATTTTTTTGAGGGGCTTCAGGAGGAGTGGCCTCCTTCTGCCCAGGGGCCGCTAAGGCGATACGTCATATCGCCTTTTGGCGGCCCCTCCCAGGCTTCAAAGTCACTCTCACCACTTTCTCTCGAGTGGGCGTTGCTCACCCGGATAGGCCCCTCTCACCTGGCCTAGCAGCCGGGACGATCCACAGACAAGGATATCTCAGTCTCTGCCACAGGACTGGTTGCAAGTTCAGATTCCAGAATCCTCTGCCACAGGATTTGATACCCGGAGATCCAGCCTTAGAGTTCTAGAGCCTTTAAGCCAACCCGGCTCACTGTAATGTATTGTAGGCTACGGTGCATCCTTCAATAGGGTTACCAGGCCTCTCCCGAAGTACCAGGCTTCCGCTCGGCCCTTTTCCGGGACAGGTCCTCTAGGGTGACCACGTGTCCCCGGATTGCCCGGGACTGTCCCGCATTCTGCAGGTCTGTCCAGGGGGCACCTTCACTCTGGGACAATACAGTGTCCCGAAATGAAACTGACACAGGTCCCAGCATGAACCCGTCAGAGCTTAAGATGTGACCCCCCCCCCCGAAACCCAACTGGTGAAGATCTACAGGTCCCACCATGAACCCCTCAGAGCTTAAGATGTGACCCCCCCGAACCCCAATTAGTGAAGATCTACAGGTCCCAACATGAACCCCTCAGCGCTTAAGATGTGACACCCCCCTGAACCCCAACTAGTGAAGAACTAGATGTCCCAGCATGAACCCATGAAATGTATCGGGTCACACCCTTAGATCTCACAGGTTCATGCTGGGAGTTATAAATTTCGGGGGGTCACACCTCTAGATATCAGGAGTTAATGCTGGGACTGGTAGTCCTTTACTTTGGTGCGTGTGTGATCCAGCATGACCACCCCCCCCCCCCGAGCTGAAGATGTGACACATTCCCGGCCCCCAAATAGTGAAGGTCTACAGGTCGCAGCATAAACCTGTGAAATCTATGGTATCACACCCTTAGATCTCAGGGGTTCTTGCTGGGTGTTGTAGTCCTTCAAATTTGGGGGGGGGTCACAGCTTTAGATATTAGGAGGTCATGCTGGGACTTGTAGTGCTTCACTTTTGGGGGGATATGACCCCAAAAAGTGAAGGACTACAGGTCCCACCATGAACCTCTCAACGCTGAAGATGTGACCCCTAACCAGTGAAGAACTACAGGTCCCAGAATGAACCAGTGAAATCTATGGGGGTCACAAAAAAGTATAAAAATTATCTTTTTTTTAGGAAGGGAGGGTGTCCCTGAATGGCAGTTTGGAAATGTGGTCACCCTAAGGTCCTCCCCTGGCTTCCTCTATTAAGTGGCAGACAGCACATGATAACCTCCATGGTGTAGACCCCAGTGAGGGTAACTGGGCCTACCAGGCCAAAATGCCAGCATGGTCTCGAGGCTAAAAAAATCACACGACACATACCCCGCGCCAGGAGGGCCACGAGGCGAAGAGCCCCCCGAAAAATGGCGTTCGCCCCTTTAAGTATCCTTCCCCAGCATGCCCAGCGGGGAGACCACTCCCACTGGGCCTGTTCCCGAGGAAAGACACCCAATACACCATGACCTGCCTTAGTTCCACCAGTGGCCTGTGGTGATACCGCCACCTACAGGGAAATTCTTCCGGGCACAGCCACAGCCAGATCTTGGATACCCTGTAATGGGAATCTCCACCAGACCTGTGTCTCTGACGGGTTGGAGAACTTGACAGAACACCCCTGCTGGGCTGACCTTGAGTATTTGAGGTGGTCTGCCCCCCCTGCCAGCCCATCTGTTGGGGATTGGTCAGGGCCCTCATGAATACTCCAGCTAGCTCCTCCTAGACCCCTCCCAACTGCTTCTGGAACCTTCTCCATGTTTCCAGCAAGCAGGGAGGAGTTATGGTGACCAAGCAGACTCGCCATAACCAGCCCTTAAAGGGACACTAAAGGTTCCCATTTTTTTACCTCCACTATGCAGCTTGTTTTGCACAGAGTGGCCCCGATCCACGTCTTCTGGGGTCCCCTCGGTGGCTGTCTCGGCTCCTCCCCCCTTCATGGGAAACTCTCTCCCAAGGGGGTTGGTTAGCTAGGTTGATGGAGGGGGTCCAGGTTCTCTCTTACCAGGAGTCGGTGTGAGGGATGAGGCAGAGAAGAGGTCGGGAGTCGGTGTGAGGGACGAGGCAGAGAAGAGGTCGGGAGTCGGTGTGAGGGATGAGGCAGAGAAGAGGTCGGGTGTCGGTGTGAGGGACGAGGCAGAGAAGAGGTCGGTGTCGGTGTGAGGGACGAGGCAGAGAAGAGGTCGGTGTTGGTGTGAGGGACAAGGCAGAGAAGAGGTCGGGAGTCGATGTGAGGGATGAGGCAGAGAAGAGGTCAGGTGTCGGTGTGAGGGACGAGGCAGAGAAGAGGTCGGTGTCTGTGTGAGGGACGAAGCAAAGAAGAGGTCGGGAATCGGTGTGAGGGATGGGGCAGAGAACAGGTCGGGTGTCGGTGTGAGGTATGAGGTCAGTGTCAGTGTGAGGGACAAGGCAGAGAAGAGGTCAGGAGTCAGTGTGAGGGATGAGGCAGAGAAGAGGTCGGTGTTGGTGTGAGGGACAAGGCAGAGAAGAGGTCGGGAGTCGGTGTGAGGGATGGGGCAGAGAACAGGTCGGGTGTCGGTGTGAGGTATGAGGTCAGTGTCAGTGTGAGGGACAAGGCAGAGAAGAGGTCAGGAGTCAGTGTGAGGGATGAGGCAGAGAAGAGGTCGGTGTTGGTGTGAGGGACAAGGCAGAGAAGAGGTCGGTGTTGGTGTGAGGGACAAGGCAGAGAAGAGGTCAGTGTTGGTGTGAGGGACAAGGCAGAGAAGAGGTTGGGTGTCAGTGTGAGGGATTAGGCAGAGAAGAGGTCGGGAGTCGGTGTGAGGGATGAGGCAGATAAGAGGTCGGGAGTCGGTGTGAGGGATGAGGCAGATAAGAGGTCGGGAGTCGGTGTGAGGGACGAGGCAGAGAAGAGGTCAGTGTTGGTGTGAGAGACAAGGCAGAGAAAGTGTCGGGTGTCGGTGTGAGGGATGAGGCAGAGAAGAGGTCGGGTGTCGGTGTGAGGGACGAGGCAGAGAAGAGTTCGGGTGTCGGTGTGAGGGACGAGGCAGAGAAGAGGTCGGGTATCGGCGTGAGGGACGAGGCAGATGAGAGGTCAGAAGTCGGTGTGAGGGACGAGGCAGAGAAGATGTCGAGTGTTGGTGTGAGGGACGAGGCAGAGAAGAGGTCGGTGTCAGTGTGAGGGACGAGGCAGAGAAGAGGATGGGTGTCGGTGTGTGGGACGAGGCAGAGAAGAGGTCGGGTGTCGGTGTGAGAGACAAAGCAGAGAAGGTGTCGGGAGTTGGTGTGAGGGACGAGGCAGAGAAGAGTTTGTGAGTCGGTGTGAGGGAAACAGCTGAGAAGAGGTCAGGTGTCGGTGTGAGGGACGAGGCAGAGAAGAGTTCAGGTGTCAGTGTGAGGGACGTGGCAGAGAAGAGGTCAGGTGTCGGTGTGAGGGAGGAGGCAGAGAAGAGTTCAGGTGTCAGTGTGAGGGACGAGGCAGAGAGGAGTTCAGGTGTCAGTGTGAGGGACGTGGCAGAGTAGAGGTCAGGTGTCGTGTGAGGGATGAGGCAGAGAAGAGGTCGGGTGTCGGTGTGAGGGATGAGGCAGAGAAGAGGTCGGGTGTCGGTGTGAGGGATGAGGCAGAGAAGAGGTCGGTGTCGGTGTGAGGGACGTCGCAGAGAAGAGGTCGGGTGTCGGTGTGAGGGACGAGGCATAGAAGAGGTCGGGAGTCGATGTGAGGGACGAGGCAGAGAAGAGGTCGGGAGTCGGTGTGAGGGACGAGGCAGAGAAGAAGTCGGGAGTCGGTGTGAGGGACGAGGCAGAGAAGAGGTCGGGAGTCGGTGTGAGGGAGGGGACAGAGAAGAGGTCGGGAGTCGGTGTGAGGGATGAGGCAGAGAAGAGGTCGGGTGTCGGTGTGAGGGACGTCGCAGAGAAGAGGTCTGGTGTCGGTTGTGAGGGACGTCGCAGAGATTGTGTCCGGGAGAGGTCGGGCAGAGAAGAGGTGTCGGTGTGAGGGACGAGGCAGAGAAGAGGTCGGGAGTCGGTGTGAGGAACGAGGCAGAGAAGAGGTCGGGAGTCGGTGTGAGGGACGAGGCAGAGAAGAGTTCAGGTGTTTGGAGGTTACAGGCAGAGGAAGACCGGTGTGTCTCTGGTGTGAGGGACGTGGCAGGGGTCTTGTGAGAAGAGGTCAGGTGTCGGTGTGAGGGAGGAGGCAGAGAAGAGTTCAGGTGTCAGTGTGAGGGAAGGAGGAAGAGAAGAGTTCGAGGCAGAGAGGAGTTCAGGTGAGGGACGAGGCAGGAGAAGAGGTCAGTGTGAGGGACGTGGCAGAGAAGAGGTCAGGTGTCGTGTGAGGGATGAGGCAGAGAAGAGGTCGGGTGTCGGTGTGAGGGATGAGGCAGAGAAGAGGTCGGGTGTCGGTGTGAGGGACGTCGCAGAGAAGAGGTCGGGTGTCGGTGTGAGGGACGAGGCATAGAAGAGGTCGGGAGTCGATGTGAGGGACGAGGCAGAGAAGAGGTCGGGAGTCGGTGTGAGGGACGAGGCAGAGAAGAAGTCGGGAGTCGGTGTGAGGGACGAGGCAGAGAAGAGGTCGGGAGTCGGTGTGAGGGAGGGGACAGAGAAGAGGTCGGGAGTCGGTGTGAGGGATGAGGCAGAGAAGAGGTCGGGTGTCGGTGTGAGGGACGTCGCAGAGAAGAGGTCTGGTGTCGGTGTGAGGGACGTCGCAGAGAAGAGGTCGGGTGTCGGTGTGAGGGACGAGGCAGAGAAGAGGTCGGGAGTCGGTGTGAGGAACGAGGCAGAGAAGAGGTCGGGAGTCGGTGTGAGGGACGAGGCAGAGAAGAGGTCGGGAGTCGGTGTGAGGGACGAGGCAGAGAAGAGGTCGAGTGTCGGTGTGAGGGACGAGGCAGAGAAGGTGTCGGGTGTCAGTGTGAGGGATGAGGCAGAGAAGAGGTCGGGAGTCGGTGTGAGGGACGAGGCAGAGAAGAGGTCGGGAGTCGGTGTGAGGGATGAGGCAGAGAAGAGGTCGGGTGTCGGTGTGAGGGACGAGGCAGAGAAGAGGTGAGGGTGTGGAGGGACGGGTCGGTGTGAGGGACGTGGCAGAGAAGAGGTCGGGAGTCGGTGTGAGGGACGAGGCAGAGAAGAGGTCGGGAGTCGGTGTGAGGGATGAGGCAGAGAAGAGGTCGGGTGTCGGTGTGAGGGACGTCGCAGAGAAGAGGTCTGGTGTCGGTGTGAGGGACGTCGCAGAGAAGAGGTCGGGTGTCGGTGTGAGGGACGAGGCAGAGAAGAGGTCGGGAGTCGGTGTGAGGGACGAGGCAGAGAAGAGGTCGGGAGTCGGTGTGAGGGACGAGGCAGAGAAGAGGTCGGGAGTCGGTGTGAGGGACGAGGCAGAGAAGGTGTCGGGTGTCAGTGTGAGGGACGAGGCAGAGAAGAGGTCGGGAGTCGGTGTGAGGGACGAGGCAGAGAAGAGGTCGGGAGTCGGTGTGAGGGACGAGGCAGAGAAGAGGTCGGGAGTCGGTGTGAGGGACGAGGCAGAGAAGAGGAGGGGGTCGGGATCGTCGTGTGAGGGACGAGGCAGAGAAGAGGTCGGGAGTCGGTGTGAGGGACGAGGCAGAGAAGAGGTCGGGAGTCGGTGTGAGGGACGAGACAGAGAAGAGGTCGGGAGTCGGTGTGAGGGATGAGGCAGAGAAGAGGTCGGGTGTCGGTGTGAGGGACGTCGCAGAGAAGAGGTCTGGTGTCGTCGGTGTGAGGGACGTCGCAGAGAAGAGGTCGGGTGTCGGTGTGAGGGACGAGGCAGAGAAGAGGTCGGGAGTCGGTGTGAGGGACGAGGCAGAGAAGAGGTCGGGAGTCGGTGTGAGGGACGAGGCAGAGAAGAGGTCGGGAGTCGGTGTGAGGGACGAGGCAGAGAAGAGGTCGAGTGTCGGTGTGTGAGGGACGAAGGCAGAGAAGGTGTCGGGTGTCAGTGTGAGGGATGAGGCAGAGAAGAGGTCGGGAGTCGGTGTGAGGGACGAGGCAGAGAAGAGGTCGGGAGTCGGTGTGAGGGATGAGGCAGAGAAGAGGTCGGGTGTCGGTGTGAGGGACGAGGCAGAGAAGAGGTCGGGTGTCGGTGTGAGGGACGTGGCAGAGAAGAGGTCGGGAGTCGGTGTGAGGGACGAGGCAGAGAAGAGGTCGGTGTCGGTGTGAGGGACGAGGCAGAGAAGAGGTCGGGAGTCGGTGTGAGGGACGAGGCAGAGAAGAGGTCGTCGGGTGTCGGTGTGAGGGACGAGGCAGAGAAGAGGTCGGTATCGGTGTGAGGGACGAGACAGAGAAGAGGTCGGGAGTCGGTGTGAGGGATGAGGCAGAGAAGAGGTCGGTATCGGTGTGAGGGACGAGTCAGAGAAGAGGTCCGGTGTCGGTGTGAGGGACGAGGCAGAGAAGAGGTCGGTGTCGGTGTGAGGGATGAGGCAGAGAAGAGGTCGGGTGTCGGTGTGAGGGATGAGGCAGAGAAGAGGTCAGGTGTCGTGTGAGGGATGAGGCAGAGAAGAGGTCGGGTGTCGGTGTGAGGGATGAGGCAGAGAAGAGGTCGGGTGTCGGTGTGAGGGACGTCGCAGAGAAGAGGTCGGGTGTCGGTGTGAGGGACGAGGCAGAGAAGAGGTCGGGAGTCGGTGTGAGGAACGAGGCAGAGAAGAGGTCGGGAGTCGGTGTGAGGGACGAGGCAGAGAAGAGGTCGGGAGTCGGTGTGAGGGACGAGGCAGAGAAGAGGTCGAGTGTCGGTGTGAGGGACGAGGCAGAGAAGGTGTCGGGTGTCAGTGTGAGGGATGAGGCAGAGAAGAGGTCGGGAGTCGGTGTGAGGGACGAGGCAGAGAAGAGGTCGGGAGTCGGTGTGAGGGATGAGGCAGAGAAGAGGTCGGGTGTCGGTGTGAGGGACGAGGCAGAGAAGAGGTCGGGTGTCGGTGTGAGGGACGAGGCAGAGAAGAGGTCGGTATCGGTGTGAGGGACGAGACAGAGAAGAGGTCGGGAGTCGGTGTGAGGGATGAGGCAGAGAAGAGGTCGGTATCGGTGTGAGGGACGAGTCAGAGAAGAGGTCCGGTGTCAGTGTGAGGGACGTGGCAGAGAAGAGGTCGGTGTCGCTGTGAGGGACGAGGCAGAGAAGAGGTCGGTGTCGGTGTGAGGGATGAGGCAGAGAAGAGGTGGGTGTCGGTGTGAGGGATGAGGCAGAGAAGAGGTCAGGTGTCGGTGTGAGGGATGAGGCAGAGAAGAGGTCGGGTGTCGGTGTGAGGGATGAGGCAGAGAAGAGGTCGGGTGTCGGTGTAAGGGACGTCGCAGAGAAGAGGTCGGGTGTCGGTGTGAGGGACGAGGCAGAGAAGAGGAGTCGGTGAGTCGAGGCAGATGTGAGGGACGAGGCAGAGAAGAGGTCGGGAGTCGGTGTGAGGGACGAGGCAGAGAAGAAGTCGGGAGTCGGTGTGAGGGACGAGGCAGAGAAGAGGTCGGGTAGTCGGTGTGAGGGACGAGACAGAGAAGAGGTCGGGGAGTCGGTGTGTCTAGGGATGAGGCAGAGAAGAGGTCGGGTGTCGGTGTGAGGGACGTCGAGGCAGAGAAGAGGGTCTGGTGTCGGTGTGAGGGACGTCGCAGAGAAGAGGTCGGTGTCGGGTGTGAGGGACGAGGCAGAGAAGAGAATGAGGTTTGCGGGAGAGTCGGTGTGAGGAACGAGGCAGAGAAAGAGGT